>WNWK01034567.1:0-20380 GCA_009830355.1 Cherax destructor
TTGGTCTGATCATCGGCGACATTGTTCCGGGGATAATCCTTGCATATACCCTTCAAACGTTGAATCTCTCTTCTAGCTTCCGTTAATTCCGCCTTCATTTGGAGATATAGCTGCTCGTAGTCGAGGGAAACCATCATCCAATCTCAGGTAGCTAATAACGGAAGCACAGCAAAGATGGTTCAGACACGTCTTCACAGAATCCTTGGTTTCATATCAAGAAGTATAAATAATAGAAGTTCTCAGGTTGTTCTTTAGCTATATATATATATATATATACTTGGTTAGGCCTCATTTAGATTATGCTGCACAGTTCTGGTCACCGTATTACAGAATAAATATAACTGCACTGGAAAATGTACAAAGGAGGATGACAAAGTTAATCCCGTGTATCAGAAATCTTTCCTATGAGGATAGACTGAGGGCCCTGAATCTGCACTCTAGAAAGGTGTAGAATTAGGGATGACATGATTGAGGTGTATAAATGGAAAACAGAAATAAATAAAGGTGATGTAAATAGCGTGCTAAAAAAATATCTAGCCAAGACAGGACTCGCAGCAATGGTTTCAAGTTGTAAAAATTCAGATTCAGGAAGGATATAGGAAAGCACTGGTTTGGTAATAGTTGTGGATGAGTGGAACAAACTCCCGAGTACCGTCATACAAGCTAAAACATTGTGAAGTTTTAAAAATAGGTTAGATAAATACAAGAGTGGGTGTAGGTGGGTGTGAGTTGGACCTGACTAGCTTGTGCTAGTAGGTCTGATGCCGTGCTCCTTAAGTAGATGCGACCTGGACCTGACTAGGTTGGGTCAGTGGCAGAATCCGGTAGGCGACTTGGACCTGCCTCGTATGGGCCAGTAGGCCTGCTGCAGTGTTCCTTCTTCTTATGTTCTTATAAAATTTAAAGGTTGGAGATAGAACGTCTTAAAGGTACACCTTCAGATATGCCTAAGAAAGAAGTCTAGTCCCCATAGAGAGGGTCATGCTATTGGTCATGCACTTTCAATAAATGTATGACCAGTAATATGCATTATTAGAGGGCTCTTTTGTTGTATTTGGAGTCTGATCCATCAGTACCTGGGTGTGGGATATGAGGTATCTCCTCCCATTTGTGAAAGTGCCGTGTGTAACGCAGGGGCAGGTGTATTGCCGGGCACATCTGTCTCACGACGCTCACGGATTTTGAGAATGACAACCATACGCAACATCAGGTAACATTACAATAATTTATTTACTACAACTTATGTTACAGCTACACACGAGTACGTTGATAGAGTATTGGATAGCCGTTTAAAGAAATATGTAAAAAAAAAAAATAGAAATCGTGTAAGACAAAATAAAATTTAAGAAGTTTAGACTACTAGAAACATATTAAATTCACCTTCATTCCAAAATAGAGATGGATATGTGATAACCAGCTATAAGTTAACAATACACTGCTAGTAAAGAGAGAGAGAGAGAGAGAGAGAGAGAGAGAGAGAGCAGATTTTGAATCTAGCAGCACGGAAGACAAGAGATTTTTATTAAGAGGGATAACAAATGGAGTGAACTAAACGTTAGTACAACAACTGTTAAAGAACTTAAAGAATATGTTTAGTTCAAATTAGACTACACACAATACAGATTCCATTACCGGCAAGTGGTGCCGGCACTGTGGCTCTCCACAGTGCCGGCACCAAATCACGGTTCCTCTTACGACAAGGAACTGATTCAGGCGATTTTCCCGGACGAATGTAATGAGCCTCATCACGCATGGCTTACCTTCCTACCTCACCACACCAGGCCTAAATCTCCCTGCCTCACCATACTACCACACCTAACCTAAATCTTAGTGCCTCATCGCCCCACCTGTTCTAAATTTTTCTACACTTGACCTAAGCATCTGCACACCCAAGCTAACACTCCCCACCCCTCAGTACATCCGAATTCCTCTCATTAAAACAATACCAGACATACCACGATCTCAGCAGTAGCCAGAGCCTTGTCTCCCCAACCCGCCACACACCCGCGCCGCCAGACACACATTCATCCCTACTACCAATAAATCAATTACATCAATTAATTACAGCCATTACGGAACGGACGCATCCACGCCGTCTTAAGGCCAGCAGAAACTACAGCCCTAATTGCTGCCTTTGTGGCTCCTCACAGAACCCACGGGTATTGCTGCTGATCCACGGATTGCATTCTTGGCCCAAATAACCGGTTCTAGGACCAGAAATAGGAATTGAAAACCCTTTTGTCTTGCAAAATTATTGGAGGAACCAGAACTAGCTATGAGATCCAACCAGAGCAATATGCTATTGGTGGCATTCATTGCCAGCAGCTACGACTAGCAACCATAGCTACACAGCATGAGTGGTTACTCGGGTTAGGGACTCTGGGTGACAGGAACAAGAGCTGACTAAGATAACATGTAACTTAAGTGTATCTACTACGAGCAGCTTCCAGAGTTAGTTAATGTAGGTAGCAATCAGCGCTACTGACTTGGGTTGCTGCCCAGGGCTAGCAACCCTGAGTAGCAACCACAACGAACGACCATGGGTAGCAATCAGGGCCAGCGACCATGGGTAGCAATCAGGAACAGCGACCATGGGTAGCAATCAGGGCCAGCGACCATGGGTAGCAATCAGGGCCAGCGACCATGGGTAGCAATCAGGGCCAGCGACCATGGGTAGCAATCAGGGCCAGCGACCATGGGTAGCAATCAGGACCAGCGACCATGGGTAGCAATTAGGGCCAGCGACCATGTGTAGCAATCAGGGCCAGCGACCATGGGTAGCAATTAGGGCCAGCGACCATGGCTAGCAATCAGGGTCAGCGACCATGGGTAGCAATCAGGGCCAGCGACCATTGGTAGCAATTAGGGCCAGCGACCATGGGTAGCAATCAGAACCAGCGACCATGGGTAGCAATCAGGGCCAGCGACCATGGGTAGCAATCAGGGCCAGCGACCATGGGTAGCAATCAGGGCCAGCGACCATTGGTAGCAATCAGGGCCAGCGACCATGGGTAGCAATCAGGACCAGCGACCATGGGTAGCAATCAGGGCCAGCGACCATGGGTAGCAATCAGGACCAGCGACCATGGGTAGCAATTAGGGCCAGCGACCATGGGTAGCAATCAGGGCCAGCGACCATAGGTAGCAATCAGGGCCAGCGACCATAGGTAGCAATCAGGGCCAGCGACCATGGGTAACAATCAGGGCCAGCGACCATGGGTAGCAATTAGGGCCAGCGACCATGGGTAGCAATCAGGACCAGCGACCATGGGTAGCAATTAGGGCCAGCGACCATGGGTAGCAATTAGGGCCAGCGACCATGGGTAGCAATCAGGGCCAGCGACCATGGGTAGCAAAAGTTGTGAAAGTGAGGAGAGAGAGAGAGAGCGGGAGGAAAGGAGGGACAGAGGGAGGTAAGTGTGAGGGTCATGGGTGTGAGGATGAGGAGAATAAGTGTGAAGGGTGTGAGGATGAAGAGAATAAGTGTGAAGGGTGTGAGGATGAAGATAAGGTTGAAGAGAGATGGTGAGAGAAGTTACAAACAGGCGTAAAAAATAATAAGGGAAAACATAAGTGATAGAAGTCTGTGTGTGTGTGTGTGTGTGTGTGTGTGTGTAAGGAAACACTTCGAAATGTTTCGGCCCCACCGGGAATTGAACCCGGGCCCTCCGTGCGTGAAGCGAGAGCTTTAGCCACCATGCCATTGGGGCGTGTGTGTGTGGGTGTGTGTGGGGTGTGTGTGTGGGGGTGTGTGGGTGGGTGTGGGGGTGTAGGGGGTGTGTGGGTGTGAGTGGGTGTGGGTGGGTGGGTGTTTGTGTGTGTGTGGGTGTATGTGATGGGTGAGAGCCACAGGGTCTTGTGGTTACACTTGATACACAGACGAGGAGAGTGAAGATAAGGTGGAAGGTTACAGTGGGAGAACATGCGAGTTACTGGAATACATTGGAGTACGTGGGAGTACATAATTGATGCGGTATGTCAGAATACATTTTACTCCGTGAGTGCATATTAAGCTGGAGAACTGAAAAGTTCAATCGACAAGAAAATAAACATCATGGTCTGTTTCGAAGCTATGTTCTAAGGATGCCTACACTCTAGCTACTTCACTCTTCCTCACGGTACCTGCACTTTATGTAAAGGTCTCATATCATGAGTGCACGAGTTGCATTGTTGTCATTCTTGTTGTGTAGGTTCAGTTATCTCTGTTGTCATTGTTGGTTTAGTGATGTCTAGTATCACTGTTGTGTTCGTTGTCACAAGTGATCGCTCGCTGGAATTATCATCTCAGAGTTCCTCTGTAGACAGTTGGTTGGTCCCAATGTGCGAGGGGCAGAGAGGGTAAATGTGTGTTGCGAAGAGAAGTTTGAGGGGAGATGTTTGATGGGTGTCAGAGGGAACACTACTGTGTGTGTGTGTGTGTGTAGTGTGTGTGTGTGTGTGTGTGTAGTGTGTACAAATGGAGGATTATGTGGGTGAAGTTTGTATAGCAAGTGTGGATTAGGGGTGTGTAGGTGGATGAGGGGGTGTGGATGTATGAGGGGTTTGTTGGTGGATCAGAATTGGTGGCTAGATGAGGGAGTATGGGTGGATGAGTGTTTGTTTACCTATATGTACTTATCTATATGTGGTTGCAAGGGTCAAGTTTGCCTGTTAGTTACTAGTTGTCAAAGGTACTTGTCGAAAGACACTTGGCCTGCTATATATGTGTGATATGTGTGATTGTATGTATGTGTTTGTGTGTGTGTGTGTGTGTGCGTGCGTGCGTGCGTGCGTGAGCGTGCGCCCGTGCCATTTTTGTGTACTCATCTATTATTGTGGTTTCAGGAGTCGAGTCTCGGCTTCTGTCCCAGTCTTTTAACATTCCATTTATTTCTTTAACACACCTCATTACTAATACTTTGCATGATGCCTTCCTCCACTACATTTTCGTCCAGGTCATTCCACTTTCTGACCATCCCAAGGATAGAAAAATACTTCCTTTCAACCTTTTGACTTAACTGTGTTTACCTTCCAACTGTATTCTCGTGTTCCTGTTCCTCGACTGTCGAGCAGTCTATCACTGTCAACACTATCAAGTCCTCTAAGCAGCATCATGTCTCCCTTGTTTCTTTCCTCTTCTGCCATCAGGTTTAGTTCCTTTAGCTTCTCCTCATTGCTCATTTATCTTATCTTTTAGACTACCTTCACTTCTTATCGTAACATTTTCTCTTGTTTCTTAATATGCTTTGAGTGAGGATTTCTTGTTGGCTCTGCATTCACAAAGGTACGCCTGACGAAGGTCTTATAAAAGTCTGTGAATGACTGGAGATATTCCGGAAAGCTACTATTAGATTTGCCAAACAAGAGTATGCTAGTCTCTAGGTCCTCAACGAGGGAGGTTCGCAGCCTCTTTCCACGGAGTGTTTATCTCAGTTGTCGCTCTATTATAACAATTTGACCTTTTCTGAAGCTGAATTCAAGTAGCCACTGTCTTACAAGTTTTTGTCCAGGTCTATCTCTTCATATTCTCCTTAGTTTTAAATCAGCCGAAAAGGATTTTTCTGAATATAACTTAATGTTTGTTATTAATATATGCTATAATAGTACTAATGTTGTGTGTGTGTGTGTGTGTTGTGAGAGGAGGAGGGCATGCGAGTGGAATGAATATAGATGTGTGACAGTGAGGGGTGTGGATGCTCTAAGGTGTGGATAAAGGTGTCAGGGTGAGGATAAGGATTTAAGGGTGTGCAAGAGGGTGCGATGATGGAATGTGTGTGAGGAAAACCAGGTGAGGGATAAGGGAATGAGGGAAACAAAAGGCGGAAAAGAATGCTCAGTGTGAGGGGGAGGACGTTCCCGGGAATTTCATTTGATGGGAAAATTATATTACTATTAATATTGTCGTTTATTTTAGGATAGCGTGAGTTGGAAGATGCTCGAGGCAGCATCAACACTAGCAGCATCACTTGTTCTCAGCTTAGATGGTGCTAGCCAACTCTCACCACCTCGCCAACCCTTTCACATACATGCAAATAATATAAACTATATATAAACAGCGTCTTCATAAGACCGTGGACCCAGGCGCGACAACTAAAGCGAGTCTGTCTGACTCTCTTTTCCCCTCTCTCTTTCTCTCTCTTCTCTTCTCCTCTCCTCTCTCTTTTTTTTACACAGGGATTTACAAGGTTATGTTTAGGGTTCTTAACTTTATTTACAAGCTAAGAGCTGTTATCTACATCAGCTAATTTAAAAGCCTTTTTTTTGTTGAAAAATAGAGAACAGGATGAAGTTGGGGCAATGTGTGGGCCAACGATTACATTTGATCAACTGATTTTATTTCGTTGATGTCGTTATACTGTACGAACATGTTCCAGAAACGAGTCATCCTAAGATTGAATGATCACAGATGAAGTGATGTTCTGAAGAAGGTTACAGTTGCTGTTTACTGAACGTTTTTTTGTGTAGATGCTCACTTCTCGTTGTCCTCGGAGTGAAGGCAAGTGTGGTACCTCGACACTGTTGGCCTTGTATATAACACTAAAGCTATCCACATCCCTCCGGTGTTGAAGACTGCTAAAATGACAGATATGTCCAGGCTGGGTCTCCCTCTCTCTCTCTCTCTCTCTCTCTCTCTCTCTCTCTCTCTCTCTCTCTCTCTCTCTCTCTCTCTCTCTCTCTCTCTATCCCTTCTTTCTCTCTCTCTTTCTCACTCCCTTCCCTCCTTCCTTCAATAAGTGTGCGAAAGAAGCCAGTCAGGTGTTAATGTTCAGTTATTGTGTGGTATGAGGCGACTAAAATGCCGGGAGCAATGGGCTAGTAACCCATTCTCCTGTAGAAAATATACTAAAAACAGAGAAGAAGAAAAACTTTATGAAACTGGGATGTTTGAATGTGCGTGGATGTGGTGCGGATGATAAGAAAGAGATGATTGCTGATGTTATGAATGAAAAGAAGTTGGATGTTTAAGCTCTAAGCGAAACAAAGCTGAAGGAGGTAGGTGAGTTTCAGAGGGGAGAAATAAATGGGATTAAGTCAGGAGTATATGAGAGTTAGAGCTAAGGAAGGGGTAGGAATAATGTTGAAGGATCAGTTATGGAAGGAGAAGAGGGAATATAAATGTGTAAATTCAAGGATTATGTGGATTAAAATAAGGGTCGGATGCGAAAAGTGGGTCATAATAAGTGTGCATGCACCTGGAGAAGAGAGAGATTTTGGGAGATGTTAAGGGAGTGTGTAGGAACTTTTGAACCAAGTGAGAGAGTACTTGTTGTAGGGGACCTAAATACTAAAGTAGGAGAAACTTTTAAAGAGGATGTGGTAGGTAAGTTTGGGGTGCCAGGTGTAAATGATAGGGGAGCCCTATGACTGAACTTTGTATAGAAAGGGTTTTGGTTATAGAAAATACATATTTTAAGAAAAAGAGGATAATAAGTATATAAGATATGATGTAGGGCGTAATGACAGTAGTTTGTTGGACTATGTATTAGTAGATAATTGAACGTTGGGTAGACTTCAGGATGTACATGTTTATAGAGGGGCCACAGATATATAAGATCACTTTTTAGTTGTAGCTACAGTGAGAGTAAAAGGTTATGATACAAGGAAAATGGAAGCAGCAAGTAAGAGAGAGGTAAAGGTTTATAAACTAAAGGAGGAGGCAGTTAGGGTAAGATATAAACAACTATTAGAGGATATATGGGCTAGTGAGAGTGTAGGCAGTGGGGTAGAAGATGTATGGGGTAGGTTTAAAAATGTAGTGTTAGACTGTTCAACAGAAGTTTGTGGTTACAGGAATGTGGGTGCGGGAGGGAAAAAGAGCGATTGTTGGAATGATGATGTAAAGAGAAAAATTTAGCACATGAGAGGTATTTACAAAGTAGAAGTGATGCAAGGAGGGAGGAGTATATAGAGAGAAGAAGAGAGGTTAAGAGAGTGGTGAGTCAATGTGAAAAGAGAGCAAATGAAAGAGTGGGTGAGATGTTATCAACAATTTTGTTGAAAATAAGAAAAAGTTTTTTAGTGAGATTAATAAGTTGAGAAAACCTAGGGAACGAATGGATTTGATAGTTAAAAATAGGAGAGGGGAGTTATTAAATGGAGAGTTAGAGGTATCGGGAAGATGGAGGGAATATTTTGAGGAATTCTTAATGTTGATGATGATAGGGAAGCTGTGATTCGTGTATAGGGCAAGGAGGAATAACATCTTGTAGGAGTGAGGAAGACCCAGTTGTGAGTGTGGGGGAAGTTCATGAGGCAGTAGGTAGAATGAAAGGTTGTAAGGCAGTTGAGATTGATGGGATAAAGATAGAAATGTTAAAAGCAGGTGGTTATATAGGTTTGGAGTGGTTGGTGCTTTTATTTAATAAATGTATGGAAGAGGGTAAGGTACCTAGGGATTGGCGGAGAGCATGCATAGTTCCTTTGTATAAAGGCAAAAGGGACAAAAGAGAGTGCAAAAATTATAGGGGAATAAGTCTGTTGAGTATACCTGGTAAAGTGTATGGTAGAGTTATTATTGAAAGAATTCAGAGTATGACGGAACGTAGGATAGCAGATGAACAAGAATGCTTTAGGAAGGGTATGGGTTGTGTAGACCAAGTGTGTACAGTGAAACACATAGGTGAACAGTATTTAGATAAGAGTAAAGAGGTTTTTGTGGCATTTATGGATTTGGAAAAGGCGTATGATAGGGCGGATAGGGAGGCAATGTGGTAGATGTTGCAAATGTATGGAATAGGAGGTAGGTTATTGAAAGCAGTGAAGAGATTTTACGAGGATAGTGAGGCTCAGGTTAGGGTATGTAGGAGAGAGGGAGATTATTTCCTAGTAAAAGTAGGCCTTAGACAAGGATGTGTGATGTCACTATGGTTGTTCAATATAGATGGAGTTGCAAGAAAAGTGAATGCTCGGCTGTTGGCAAGAGGTGTGGGGTTAAATGATAAAAAATCTAACACAAAGTGGGAGTTGTCACAGTTGCTCTTTGCTGATGACACTGTGCTTTTGGAAGATTCTGAAGAGAAGGTGCAGAGGTTGGTGGATGAGTTTGGTAGGGTATGTAAAAGAAGGAAATTAAAAGTGAATGTAGGAAAGAGTAAGGTGATAAGGATAAAAAAAACATAGGTAACGGAAGATTGGATATCAGATTGGAGGGAGAGAGTATGGAGGAGGTGAATGTTTAGGAGTGACGTGTCAGCAGATGTGTGTATGAAAGACGAGGTGAATCATAGAATTGACGAGGGGTAAGAGGTGAGTTGTGTACTGAGGAGTCTGTGGAGACAATGAACTTTGCCCATGGAAGCAAAGAGGGGAATGTATGAGAGTATAGTTATACCAACACTATTGCATGGGTGTGAAGCATGGGTGGTGAATGTTGCAACAAGGAGAAGACTGGAGGCAGTGGAGATGTGTCTGAGGGCAATGTGTCGTGTAAATATTATGCAGAGAATTCGTAGTTTGGAAATTAGGAGGAGGTGCGGGATTACCAAAACTAATATCCAGAGAGAGCTGAAGAGGGGTTTTTGAGATGGTTCGGATATGTAGAGAGGATGGAACAAAATAGAATGACTTCGAGAGTGCATAAATCTGTAGTGGAGGGAAGGCAGGGTACGGGTTGGCCTAAGAAAGGTTGGAGGGAGGAAGTAAAAGTGGTTTTGTGTGCGAGGGGCTTGGACTTCCAGCAAGCGTGCGTGAGTGTGTTAGATAGGAGCGAATGGAGACAAATGGTTTTTGGGACTTGACTTGCTGTTGGAGTGTGAGCAAGATAACATTTATGAAGGGATTCAGGGAAACCGGCAGGCGGGACTTGAGTCTTGGAGAAGGGAAGTACAATGTCCTGCACTCTGAAGGAGGGGTATTAATGTTGCAGTTTTATAACTGTAGTGTAAGCATGCCTCTGGAAAGTCAGTGATGGAGTGAATGATGAAAGTTTGTCTTTTTCATGCCACCCTGCCTTGGTGGGAAACGGCCGATGTCTTAATAAAAATAATTTATATTGCCGAATAAGTAAAACTTGCGATTTTGGCTTAAATCGCAACACTCTTCTTGCCGAATAAGGCAAGCGAAAATTTGTGTATGCAATAATTTCGCAAAAAATAATTCTGAACCTAACGAAAAAAATATATTTCATCGTGTTTATTATTAAATGATTGTAAACTTATCTAAAATATATTTAGATGGATTAGGCTAAATTAAATTGTGTTTGTTATAATAAAGTTAAGTAAGTTTTCTAAGGTCCTTTTGGTACAAAATTATTACTTTTTATATTAACATAAATGAAAAAAAAATGTATATAAGGGAAAATTTTAGAAAGGAATTAATTTTAAATGAGTTCTTGCTAATTGACCAGTTTTAAGTATTCGACACGACAGGTAGTAGGTTGGTAGACAGTAACCATTCGGGGAGGTACTACCGTTCTGCCAAGTGAGTGTAAAACGAGAGCGTGTAATTGTTTTACATGATGGTAGGATTGCTGGTGTCTTTTTTCTGTCTCATAAACATGCAAGATTTCAGGTACATCTTGCTACTTCTACTTACACTTAGGTCACACTACACATACATGTACACGTTTATGTATACACACTCATCTGAGTTTTTTCTTTGATTTTATCTTTATAGTTCTTGTTCTTATTGCTTTTTCTTTTATATCCATGGGGAAGTGGAATAAAAATCTTTCCTCCGTAAGCCATGCGTGTTGTAAAAGTCAACTAAAATGCCGGGAACAATGGGCTACTAACCCCTTTTCCTGTATAGCTTACTAAAAAGAAAAAGAAGAAAACCGTCAAAGTGGGATGTTTGAATGTGCGTGGATGTTATGCGAATGATAAGAAAGAGATGATTGTAGATGTTATGAATGAAAAGAAGCTGGATGTCCTGGCTTTAAGTGAGACAAAGCTGAAGGGGGTAGGAGAGTTTCAGTGGGGAGAAATAAATGGGATTAGGTCATGAGTTTCAGAGTTAGAGCTAAAGAAGGAGTAGCAATAATGTTGAAGGATAAGTTATGGCAGGAAAAGAGGGAACATAAATGTATCAATTCAAGGATTATGTGGTGTAAAATAAGGGATGGATGTGAAAAGTGGGTTGTAGTAAGTGTTTATGCACCTGGAGAAGAGAGAAGTGTAGAGGAGAGAGAGAGATTTTGGGAAATGTTGAGTGAGTGCGTGGGGAGTTTTGAACCAAGTGAGAGAGTACTTGTGGTTGGGGATCTCAATGCTAAAGTGGGTAAAAATGTTGTGGAGGGAGTAGTAGGTAAATTTGGAGTGCCAGGGGTAAATGAAAATGGGGAGCCTTTAATTGAGCCTATGTGTAGAAAGAGGTTTGGTAATAAGTAATACATATTTTATGAAAAAGAAGATAAATAAGTATACAAGGTATGATATAGCATGTAATGAAAGTAGTTTGTTAGATTATGTATTGTTGGATAAAAGGTTGATGGGTAGGCTTCAGGATGTACATGTTTATAGAGGGGCAACGGATATATCGGATCATTATTTAGTTGTAGCTACAGTTAGAGTAAGAGGTAGATGGGACATAAGGAAAATGGCAACAGCAAGTAAGAGAGAGGTGAAAGTGTATAAACTAAGGGAGGAGAAAGTTAGGGTGAGAAATCAGCAACTTTTGGCAGAAAGGTGGGTAAATGCAAGTATGAATAGGGGAGGGGTTGAAGAGGGTTGGGATTGTTTTAAAAATGCAGTATTAGAATGTGGATCAGAAGTTTGTGGGTATAGGAGGGTGGGTGCAGGAGGAAAGAAAAGTGACTAGTGGAATGATGAAGTAAAGGGTGTGATAAAAGAGAAAAAGGTAGCTTATGAGAGGTTTCTACAAAACAGAAATGTTGTAAGAAGAGCAGAGTATATGGAAAGTAAAAGAAAGGTGAAGAGAGTGGTGAGAGAGTGCAAAAGGAGAGCATATGAAAGAGTGGGAGAGGCACTGTAAAGAAATTTTGCGGAAAATAAGAAAAAGTTTTGGAGTGAGATAAACAAGTTAAGAAAGCCTAGGGAATGAATGGATTTGTCAGTTAAAAACAGAGTAGGTGAATTACTAGATGGGGAGCTGGAGGTATTGGGTAGATGGCGGGAATATTTTGAGGAACTTTTAAATGTCGATGAAGAAAGGGAGGTGGTAATTTCATGCACTGTTCAGGGAGGTATAACATCTTTTAGGAGTGAGGAAGAGCAGGATGTGAGTGTGGGGGAGGTGCGTGAGGCATTAGTAGAATGAAAGGGGGTAAAGCAGCATGAACTGACGGGATCATGACAGAAATGTTAAAAGCAGGGGGAGATATTGTGTTGGAGTGGTTGGTATTTAAGGTGAGTGGTGTGTTGAGGTATTTGTGGAGACAAAAGGGAATGTATGAAAGAATAGTGGTTATAAATACTGCAGCGAGGAGGAGGCTGGAGGCAGTGGAGATGTCCTGTCTAAGGACAATGTGTGGTGTAAATATTATGCAGAGAATTCGGAATGTGGAAATTGGAAATTAGGTGTGGAGTTACTAAAAGCATTAGTCAGAGGCCTGAAGAGGGTTGTTGAGGTAATTTGGTAATTTAGAGAGAATGGATCAAAGTAGAATGACTTGGAGAGCGTATAAATCTGTAGAGGAAGGAAAGAGGGGTAGGGGTCATCCTCGGAAAGGTTGGAGGGAAGGGGGTAAAGGAGGTTTTGTGGGCGAGGGGCTTAGACTTTCAGCAAGCGTGTGTGAACGTGTTAAATAGGAGAGAATGGAGACGAATGGTTTTGGGGACCTAAGAAGCTGTTGGAGTGTGAGCAGGGTAATATTTAGTGAAGGGATTCAGGGAAACCGGTTATTGATTTAGCCGGACTTGAGTCCTGGAAATGGGAAGTACAATGCCTGCACTTAAAGGAGGGGTCTGGGATAGTGACAGCTGGGAGGGACAATTCTCAGCTGTCGTATCTGAGCGCCTCTGCAAAGACAGTGATTATGTATCAGTGAGGTGAAAGTATTGAATGATGATGAAAGTATTTTCTTTTTGGGTCACCCTGCCTCGGTTTGAGACGGCCGACTTGTTGAAAAAATTAAAATGTATACGTATACACACACACACACACACACACACACACACACAGGGCCTCCAGAAAGGAGGAGAGGTAGGGTACACCATCAGGTGCTGGACACGATACACACAACTGAGGAGGAAGTGAAGAGGCTACTAAGCGAATTAGATACCTCAAAGGCGATGGGGTCGGACAACATTTCTCCATGGGTCCTGAGAGAGGGAGCAGAGGAGCTATATGTACCCCTAACAACAATCTTCAACACTTCTATCGAAACAGGGCAACTACCAGAGGTATGGAAGACAGCAAATGTAGTTCCAATTTTTAAAAAAGGAGACAGAAACGTAGCACTAAACTACAGACCAGTGTCACTGACATGTATAGTATGCAAGGTCATGGAGAAGATTATCAGGAGAAGAGTGGTGGAGCACCTAGAAAGGAATGAGCTTATCAACGACGGCCAACACGGTTTCAGGGACGGGAAATCCTGTGTCACAAACCTACTGGAGTTCTATGACAGGGTGACAGCAGTAAGACAAGATAGAGAGGGGTAGGTAGATTGCATATTCTTGGACTGTAAGAAGGCGTTTGACACAGTCCCACACAAGAGATTAGTGCAGAAGCTGGAGGACCAGGCAGGGATAACAGGGAAGGCACTACAATGGATCAGGGAATACCTGTCAGGAAGACAGCAGCGAGTCATGGTCCGTGGCGAGGTGTCAGAGTGGGCACCGGTGACGAGTGGGGTTCCACAGGGGTCAGTCCTAGGACCGGTGCTGTTTCTGGTGTTTGTGAACGACATGACGGAAGGAATAGACTCCGAAGTGTCCCTGTTTGCAGATGATGTGAAGTTGATGAGAAGAATTCAATCGGAAGAGGACCAGGCAGAACTACAAAGGGATCTGGACAGGCTGCAAGCCTGGTCCAGCAATTGGCTCCTGGAGTTCAACCCAACCAAGTGCAAAGTCATGAGGATTGGGGAAGGGCAAAGAAGACCGCAGACGGAGTACAGTCTAGGGGCCAGAGACTACAAACCTCAATCAAGGAAAAGATCTTGGGGTGAGTATAACACCAGGCACATCTCCTGAAGCGCACATCAACCAAATAACTGCTGCAGCATACGGGCGCCTAGCAAACCTAAGAACAGCATTCCGACATCTTAATAAAGAATCGTTCAGGACCCTGTACACTGTGTACGTTAGGCCCATACTGGAGTATGCAGCACCAGTTTGGAACCCACATTTATCCAAGCACGTAAAGAAGCTAGAGAAAGTGCAAAGGTTTGCAACAAGACTAGTCCCGGAGCTAAGGGGTATGTCCTACGAGGAGAGGTTAAGGAAATCGACCTGACGACACTGGAGGACAGGAGAGATAGGGAAGACATGATAACGACATATAAAATACTGAGAGGAATTGACAAGGTTGACAGAGACAGAATGTTCCAAAGATGGGACACAGCAACAAGGGGACACAGTTGGAAGTTGAAGACTCAGACGAATCACAGGGATGTTAGGAAGTATTTCTTCAGTCACAGAGTAGTCGGGAAGTGGAATAGCTTGGGAAGCGATGTAGTGGAGGCAGGTTCCATACACAGCTTTAAGAAGAGGTATGATAAAGCTCATGGCGCAGGGAGAGTGACCCAGTAGCGGCCAGTGAAGAGGTGGGGCCAGGAGCTATGTCTCGACCCCTGCAACCACAACTAGGTGAGTACAACTAGGTGAGTACACACACACACACACACACACACACACACATATATATATATATATATATATATATATATATATATATATATATATATATATATATATATATATATATATATAATGTTCTTATTTATAAACTGTATATTGATGTCTTAATAAATCACCACTTGTAGGAAGATTGAAATTGCCTCAGTTTGGGATATATTATTAACAACTTATTTTCATTTAAATCTGCTTCTTAGTTTTGTGGATTACTGCTCTTTCAATGTTGAAAGGTATTCGTTATAGTCACTGCTTGAGTAAATTACTATATATTTTTTCTACTCTTTCAAAGCTACATATAATGATAATGTTAGGGAAGGCTTTTCAAATGATATTAGATGGGTAACATATTTTAACTTGTAAAATAAGACAGTATAACTTAGCCTACCATTCTACATAAGGAAGGATGGAAGGATGGGTGTTCCTACATTCCTTCCTACAGAACTGAGCGAAAGGTGGCAGGAGCTGCATCACCTTTCCTGTAGAAATGAATGGGGGCGGCCGGAGACGCTGCAGCATCTCCCTCGACATTGTCAAGACCTGCACTTGGAAGTGATTACCCACTGACTCATCATTCACTGTTGACTCACGCACACTCATGCAGCCCTTACTGTCGTTACAGATTGCAGCTCTCATGAAAGCATAAATTTGTATAAGCTTGTCCTATTCTAGAGTCTTGTGTTAACACAGTCAACGTAAATGTCTTGGGAGGCTGAAGCACTGCACCAGAATATTACATACCTTATCTTCAGGCAAGTGAGCCACTCCAGCAACGAATAAAAGAAAATTACAGACATGCAGATTGGAAAACAACTTTGTAACAGCTCTCGAAGAGAATTATAATGACTGTGAGACGAGCGCCGTTTATAAGCGGTGCTGGCAGTTCCTGACATTCCTTATATTCGAAAGCACTGGGGAGGAATACTGACAGTTTCTGATATAATCCAAACACTGATATATTCCAAGCACCTCATATACTTCAAGCATTAACGGTTCCTGATGTTTTTCATGTACCACTGAGAGGTAGTTGTGACAGTTCCTAATTCATTCCAAGCACCATTGATTCTTACTGATTCACTCCCAACACCATTAATTCTTGCTGCTTCACTCACAACATTACTGATTCACTCCCAACGCTTTGTTGTGGTGTAGACGGTTCCTAAGAATCACTCTCAAATTTGTCTCTTATACCCCTGCATTTCTCTAGCTTTCTTATTATCCCTTTCTACCTACATCAATGATGTTTAGTTATGTGATTTTCTGATCAAGTCTAAATGGTTCGTTTTCTCCTCTGGTTCTTGCATTTTTTGTTTAACGTACGAGCTGATGAAGTTTATTTCCCACAGTGTTTATTAGATTTGTTCTGCATGACTTTTCCGCACTACTGGAGTTTTCTGTCCATGAAGCTACTATCTCCTAGCGATTTAATTGTCCCAGGATTAGAAAATTCTAATCGTCCTATTTACTGTAAAGGCTGCCGTAACCTTATTGATTACCGCTTTAATATTTTTATCACCTGGCTCTTACAAGGATAAATAAAACTACCACAATTTAAGCAATCCTGTTTGGGAACGAAATGTCACAGTATCGTGGCTGGGACAAATAGATAATAAATGGCACTTAGGTAATGAACCTTTCGACGACGTTTCGGTCAATACTGGACCATTGTCAATTCACAACTTAGTCGAGAAAAAGTAAAGAAGTCTAGAAGACACTACGGGAGGAAGGTGAAAGAAGGAATGGTAGTAATAGCAGAAGCAAAGGTAGTAGTGGTAGAAACAATAGTTGATAATATAGTAGTAATATTGAAAAAAATTAGTTGTAGTAGTAACAGTGGTAGTAATTGTATCAACTCATAAGAAAGAAAGAAAAAAGAAGCCATGCAGAAGATCTGATAGCTCGCTCTGGGCTGCAGCAGGTCTGATAGCTCGCTCTGGGCTGCAGCAGGTCTGATAGCTCGCTCTGGGCTCAAGCAAGGAAAGAGAAGGAAGCAAAGAACAGAAAAGCCAGATGAGAGAAAAAGCAAACAAAATTCTGAAGACAGATCAAGAGAAAAGAAGGGAAGGTAAAAGTATGGACAAGTCTTTAATGTCCTGAAGATTAGAGCATTTGACATTGTATTGAGAACGCATGAATCTACGGAAACAAAGCCAGGACTAAAATCCATTGTTAGAGAATTTATTATAAGGTCTGATTCAACAAGACGGCGTCAGTGAAGGCCAGAAGGGTAGATAGCTTCAGCAGGTGGCTCGTGGCCTGGTAGGCAAAGCTCTCTCTTTACAAGCTGAGGTTCCGGGTTCGATTGCCGTGTTTCCTTACACCTGTTGTCCATGTTCACCCATCAGTAAAATGGTTACCTGGATGTTAGTCGACTGGTGTGGGTCGCATCCTGGGACAAAACTGACATAATTTGCCCGAAATGCTCTGCATATCAAGTGACTTTCTATATAGTAGTATGTCATTGATGTCAGCTAGGCCTGTATACCTTGTACATGTACTTGTAGAAATAAAGATATTGTATTATTATTATTATTATTATTATTATTATTATTATTATTATTATTATTATAGTTAGTAGGACAGCTGTGATCTCTGTCATGACAGAAAAGAGCATTGTTGGGGTCGGCAAAATCAAACACTTATTATGTGCTCTTTAAGTCTAGCAGAAAAGAAACGGCTGGTCTCACCAAAGCATTGAAAGCAAGAGGGGCATGAAATGGAGTAGACATATGTATATGTGACAGTAGTGGAAAGCGGAGGTGATCAGGAGGAAAAGAACCCAGAAAATGAGAGGTTGAACCAGCAATGACGCAAGAGGCTAGGAGACAGAGCCTCTAGGAAATGATAGGACTTAGAGGAATACAAAGTTTGTGAATTTTAGGAAGACCATGGAAATGAGGTAGCGAGGTACAGATACACGGAGACGTTGAACAAGATCAGAGACAAGAAGAGATAGGTTTGAGAGAGTAAGGAGTTTTAAAGTTGCAAGTTTTCTTATTCTATTTTAGTCATTTTTATAATTTGACCTCTCACCAGATTGTCTTTCTTATCAAGAGACTCATCGGGTTATTTCATTTCCAAAATTATCATTGATATGTTTATTTGTCTAATCCATGGGACTTATCAAGAGCATCTGCAGAAGTCTTGCCCCATCCCTGTTTCGGCTTTTTCTCTTCAGTCCTAATCGACCTATTTTGGAATTAACGAATTACAGATTTTTGTTTTTGTCCCATTTGTTTTTATCACTGTCTGCATCCTCCATATTCTTAATATCAGCTGATACTGTTTACATTGCTCTACCACCGTTGGAAATTATATTTCTTTAGCACTTTCACCTTTTCAACTGAAATTAAAAGTTTCCTCTCTAAAGCTGTCCATGTTAGATGCTGAATTGTAAATATACATGTAAAAAAATAGACAGCTAGGACAAAAATTAAAGGAAAATATTTCAGCACATAACTAAAAAAATAAAATTACTTTGTTTCATTGTCTTTTTTTTCAAAATCCTTGAAACTTAAGAGTTGTAATGAATATTAAAACTGCACTGCTGAAATAAAGGTCCCTCTCAATAGACACTATCCATTATTTTTTTAAATAGCGCTGCATTAGTCGTTATTGGAATCTTTATTTTTTTTTTTTTTTTGAGGGGGGGCGTACATGGGAGCCTGGCACACCTAAGAATAGTGTTTCGACATCTAAGTAAGGAGTCATTCACGACACTGTACACATTGTACGTCAGGCCCATACTCGTGTATGCAGCACCAGTGTGGAACCCACACGTGGTAAAACATCTCAAGAAATTTGAGAAAGAGCAAAATTTTGCAACAAAACTAGTCTCGGAGCTATGGTGGTATGTCTTAGAAGGAGAAGTTAAGGGAACTCAACGTTATGACACTGGAGGACAGGGAAGACATGATAACCACGTATAAAATACTTAGAAGAGCTCACAAACTGAACAGAGCCGGAATGTTTCAGAGATGGAATAGAGGAACAAGAGGACACAACATATTTCAAATTATTGTTCTTGAATGTATAAACTTAACAATTTTATAGTCCAGAATATTGTGGAGGGAGCTGTTAGGGCTTTAAACTAGAAAAAGTTAGTGGTATGGGTTATGGGGGGAAAACAGTGAAGTCCCAGTGTAGTAATGTTATAAATTCTAGGGGAACTAGTAATAGGCAGAATAAGGTGGATATTGGAAAGCCAGTGGCACTAGGTGACAAGGACAGTAATAGGTATAAGGAAAAAACAGAAATGAGCAGGAAGGGTAAAGAGAAAGGAGGGTCTTTAAGTGTATATTACACCAATAGTCGTAGTGCTAGGAATAAGATGGACGAGTTGAGAGTAGTTGCAAGTACAGGTAATATTGATGTTTTTGCAATAACTGAAACATGGTTTAATATGAAAAATCGGGACTTGCCTGCCGAATGTCACATTCAGGGTTTTAAATTGTTCCAAGTAGACAGAAGTATCGGGAAGGGGGGTGGGGTGGCACTGTATGTCCGTGATCATTTAAATTGTTGTATAAAAATGGGTATAAAGTCTGAATTAACACATACAGAGTCTGTCTGGATAGAATTTTCAGAGGGGCATGAAAAATTGATTTTAGGTGTGATATACCGTCCCCCAAACTTAGATAGGGACCAAGGGAGACTACTATGGGAGGAAATTGTTAAGGCCACAATGCACGATAACGTAGTTATTCTGGGTGACTTCAACTTTAGTCAAATTGATTGGAATTTTTTGACTGGGAATTTAGAATCTAACGATTTCTTAGAAGTAGTTCAAGATTGTTTTTTGAAGCAGTTTGTGACAGAACCTACAAGGGGAAATAATCTGCTTGACTTAGTTCTGGCAAACAAGGAAACCTTTGGCATTGAATGGAAGTTTCATAGTAGGAATAACTCAGTAACGGTCCCAGATTTTCGCTTAGCAGATTACAATGGACTTAGAGAACACTTATCATCTGTGGACTGGGGTAATGAAGAGAGCTATCAATATGACAGTTTTCTGAACACTATACATGCTGCCCAAAGAACATTTATCCCATATAAAGAAATTAGATCGAATAGAAATGACCCAAAATGGATGAATAATAGGCTCAAATATCTTTTAGGGCAGAAGAAAGGAATTTATAGGCGTATCAAAAGAGGTGAGGGTCATCTTACGAATCAGTATATTGACATTAAGAGGACGTTAAAAAGGGGATAAGAAAAGCTAAGCGGGACTACGAAATTAAAGTTGCTAGGGATTCGAAAACTAACCCAAAAGTTTTTCCAGGTGTATAGAACAAAGTTAGAGATAAGATAGGTCCCTTAAAAATAATTATGGGTATCTTACTGACAAAGAGAATGAAATGTGCTCTATTTTTAATAATTATTTTCTCTCGGTTTTTACTCAGGAAGACACTAATAATATCCCAAGAATTAGGTATTTTAGTGGGCCTGAAGAAGATAAATTATGGTAAATAGCACATATAAAATGGACTTTTTTGAGGAAAGCCCGCAGCCATCAGTCCAAAAAAGGGGAACGAAAAACAAGGGGGGACAGGGCCCCCAACAGTAAGCCCGTCCATCAACTTTAAAGAATAAAACATATGAGCAGAGGGGCTTAACTGAAGACAGGAGAGGTGCAGCAGTTGTAG
>WNWK01034568.1:0-20380 GCA_009830355.1 Cherax destructor
GGTAAATATTTTTTTCTCAGTTGTTTGTTGGGTTATCTTATTGAAACTTGGGCAATGTATGATGGCAATATGCTTCTTAACGCACACCAAAAATGAAAGAAATCGGACGATAAATAACTGTTTATAGCGAACTGTTCGTAGAATTTCTCAGTGTTATTCAAGGTTTTCACATTTAGTTTACTATTACATTGTGCATTCTATGGTATAATTAACTATTTCTCTTAGTGTAGCAATGGCGCCCCTACTTTTCATTGGGGGTATTTTGCACCGCCTCTCCAGTCTTTTGCTTTCGTGGGGAGTGATTTCTGTGTGTATATTAAGGACCACTCCTTTTAGGACTTTCCAAGTGTTGATAAAGATGTATCTCTTTCGCCTGCACTCCAGTGAGTACATAAGAACATAAGAAAAAAGGAACACTGCAGCAGGCCTACTGACCCATGCGAGGCAGGTCCATCACTCCCCGGCTTAGACCCGACCACCTGGTCGGGTGGTCGGGTCAGGTAGTCAGGTCACTTCCACTTAAGGAATTAGTTCGGCATCTGACCTAGTAGCACAAGCTAGTCAGGTCCAACTCACACCCACTCTTGTATTTATCTAACCTATTTTTAAAACTACACAACGTCTTAGCTTCTATGACGGTACTCGGGAGTTTGTTCCACTCATCCACAACTCTATTACCAAACCAGTGCTTTCCTATATCCTTCCTGAATCTGAACTTTTCCAACTTGAAACCATTGCTGCGAGTCCTGTCTTGGCTGGATATTTTCAGCATGCTATTTACATCCCCTTTATTTATTCCTGTTTTCCATTTATACACCTCAATCATATCCTCCCTAATTCTACGCCTTTTTAGAGAGTGCAGATTCAAGGCCCTCAGTCTATCCTCATAGGGAAGATTTCTGATACATGGAATCTACTTTGTCATCCTCCTCTGTACGTTTTCCAGTGCATTTATATCCATTCTGTAATACGGTGACCAGAACTGTGCAGCATAATCTAAATGAGGCCTAACCAAAGATATATAGAGTTGAAGAACAACCTGAGGACTTCTATTATTTATACTTCTTGATATGAAGCCAAGGATTCTGTTAGCTTTATTGCGATCACTTATGCACTGTTGTCTTGGTTTCTGATTACTGCTAACCAGAGCTCCTAAATCCTTCTCGCAATCACAAGTATTAAGATCTACATTATTCAGTTTATATGTGGAATTTGTCTACATTAAACTGCATCTGCCACTTCTCCGACCACTGCATCAGTCTATTCAAATCTTCCTGGAGTGCTCTAATGTCCTCATTAGAATGAATTGGACGGCCTATTTTGGTGTCATCAGCTAAATTTGTTATGTTACTTTTACTCCCTCATCTATGTCGTTTATGTAAATTAACAACAGGGGGCTCAAAACTGACCCTGTGGACACCGCTTGAGACGTCCCATTCTGTTTTCTCCCATTTATGCAAACTCTCTGCCGCCTATTTGTCAACCATGCCTCTACCCAGGAAAAAATTTCTCCTCCAATTCCGTGTGCCTTAAGTTTCCTCAATAGCCTCTGATGTGGAACTCTATCGAAGGCCTTACTGAAGTCCATATACACAATATCATATTCATTACCATTATCTACCTCCTCAAACACCTTAGTGAAAAAAGTTAGTAAATTCGTAAGACAGGAACGCCCCTTAGTAAAACTGTGTTGAGATTCATTAATCAATTTATGCTTTTCAAGATGGCTACGAATTGCCTCGGCAATTATTGACTCCATAAATTTACCAACTATGGAGGAAAAGCTATTGGTCTATAGTTCGAAGCTAAGGACCTGTCACCTACCTTGTAAATAGGTATTACATTTGCCCTTTTCCACTTGTCTGGCACTATGCCAGTTTGTAGTGATATATTGAAAAGATTTGCCAAAGGTTTGCTAAGTGCTTCCAAGCATTCCCTTGACGGAACTTATATGTGCAGTAAAGGTTCTCTGTACATTATCTAGATTTGCAATTTCACCTGCTTTGAATGGAGATGTTAATGTACAGCAGTATTACAGCTTAGAGAGAACATGTAAAGAGGAACTTAGCAAACCTTTGGCTAATCTTTTCAACATATAACTACAAAATGTCATAGTGCCCGATAAGTGGAAAATAGTAAATGTGGTACCTATCTACAAAACAGGAGAGGTCCTTAGCTTAAGACTATAGACCAATAAGCCTAGCCTCCACAGTGAGAAAATTTATGGAATCAATTATTGCAGAGGCATTTCGTAGCCATTTTGAAAGGCATAAATTGATTAATGAATCTCAACACGGTTTTACAAAGGGGCGTTCTTGCGTTACGAATTTACTAACTTTTTTCACTAAGGTATTTGAGGAGGTAGATCATGGTAATTAATATGATATTGTGTATATGGACTTCAGTAAGGCTTTTGATGGAGTCCCACATCAGAGACTGTTGAGGAAAGTTAAGGCACACGGAATAGAATTTTTTTCCAGGATAGAGGCATGGTTGATAGATAGGCAGCAGTGTGTTTGCATAAATGGGGAGAAATCAGAGTGGGAAAGCGTCACAAGCGGTGTTCCACAGGGGTCAGTGTTAGGCCCCTTGTTGTTCACAATCTACGTAAACGACTTAGATGAGGGAATAAATAGCGACATAAGGAAGTTTGTATTAACGTTGGTAGAATTATCAATGTAAGGGGTTGGGAGCAGTAGGGGATTGAATACTATGTTTGTTTGGTTCAGTCATTTATAATTGTTTTGTTATTGTCGTTGTTGTTATGGAGCGGCCTTAGAGAGTACATGGTTTTAGTTACTCTGGGTTTTACTAACCTACAACCACTACAGTGGCGACGAGGATGGGATCATCAGAGCCAAGGATAGTGGGCCAATGTGGCCTGAAGTAGTAGGGATATTGCCAGCCGAGGATATTGCAGCAGAACGGTGATACAGCAGCAACAAGTGGCAGCATGGCAGCATCACAAGGAAGATTGGAACCTTTCGACCCACGTAAGATTTCTTTGGAGCTCTGGCTAAGCTTGTTGGAAGCCAATTTCGCTCACTTAGAAATTAAAGAGCAAGATAACAAGAGGAATTTCTTGCTAGTGTCCCTGGGATCAGAAACTTAGTGTTTTAGGTAATGTGTGTGCACCAGATTTACCACACACGAAGCGTTACGACGACTTAGTCTTGGCACTGAAAAGTTGTTATGCAGTGAAACCAGCCTACCACCGCAGTTTGTTGGCTTTTCAGCAGAGGAAGAAACGACAGGGTGAGTCCTTGCATGAATTATATACAGATTTAAAAGCATTGGCTGTGAACTGTACCTTTGGGGAACAATTTGACCCCAGAGTGAGGGACCAGTTGTTTATGGCGGTGGTGGATGAAGTATATTTTCCTCACCTAGTTGCAGAAAATTTGGATTTGCAAAGTGTGCAGTCTGCAAAACTATTTGACAAACTTTTGAACTTGGAACAGGCATTTGTTACAGATCAGAACTCTGCTCCTGCGGTACAAGTGATTAATGCTGTGAAATGTAAACATTGTGGGTTCCAGCACAGTAGTAGTACTTGTAGGTTTAAAGACTTTTTCTGTAATAAGTGTCATAAGAAAGGCCACTTGAGAAGAGTGTGTAGTGAGAAATTTTCAAAAGTGTCTCCTAAGGCTGTATCAAATTCGAGTATTGAAAAAAACAGGACAGCAAGGACACAGCAATCACCTAGATATCCTAGAACAAAGTCAATTAAGGTGCTGGATGGCGGTGATAGTTCAGAGGATGAGGAAGTGATGAGCTTATATGCCTTAGAGGATAGAGTGTTTTCCATGAAGGCAGAGAAATATGGGTTTATCATTAACAATCAACAGGTACCTTTTGAGATTGACAGTGGGGCGTCCATCTCGACTTTATCCAAAGACTGGGTAGAGGCAGTAAAGGGGCACATTGAGCCATGTTCTAGGAGGGTAAATGCATATGATAACTGGAAAATAAACCTTCTGGGACAGTTGGTTTTGCCGGTAAGATATAATAACTTAGAGGTGTCACAAGTGTTTTATGTAGTGAAATCCCATAATAGTAATTTGTGTGGAAAGACCTCATGAAAAGGTAGGGATTTACCTTGCTGGATTGGATGAATCTACCAAAATTAACAAACTAGACAGTGCTGAAGAAATGTTAGATAATTTTAGGGTAGATTCTAGTAAACCCATCTCCAGCTTTGTGGCCAAAATTCATGTGAAAAGTGATGCTGTTCCTAAGTTTGTGAAAGCACGGCCAGTACCATTTTTTCACAAAGAGATGATTGAGGAAGAATTAGAAAAATTAGTGCAGAAAGGCATTATTGAGCCTATTTCGCATAGTGAATGGTCTGTACCTATTGTCCCAGTATTAAAGGCTGACTCTAAGTCTATGAGAATATGTGGGGATTTTAAATATGTAAATCAAAACATTCATTGTGAAAGATATGCTTTACCCAGGATTGAGGAATTATTGTCTGTAGTGGGTAAAGGTAAAATATTTACAAAATTAGATTTGAAGGATGCTTATTTACAGATACCTGTAGATGAGAGGAGCCAACATCTTTTAGTAATTAATACCCACAGGGGCCTTTTTAAATATAAGAGATTACCATTTGGAATTTCCTCATCTCCTGGTATTTTCCAGAAATTTATTTCCCAATTGTTTGTTAACCTGGATGGGGTTGCATCCTATTTAGATGATATCATAATATGTGGTGCCACGGAAGTTGAGCATGATGTCAGACTCAGGCAGGTGTTGAGTATTTTACAAGAGCATAATGTAGTACTGAATAAGGATAAGTCAGTGTTGAAAGCCAGATCTATTGCATATCTGGGGTATGAGATTTCTGGGGCAGGTATTAAACCCTCTTCTCAGAAGGTGGAGGCTCTTGTGAATTACCTTCACCTACGTCTGTAGGAGAAGTTCAGTCTTTGTGGGGATGGTGACTTACTATTGTAAGTTTATTAAGAATTTTTCTTTAATTTTGGCACCACTGTATGATTTGTTAAAAAGGGGCTACATTTGAGTGGTCTTCAGTGGAAAGGAAGCTGTTCAAAGGATTAAAAACAATTGGAGTGTTCAGCTTTGTTGACTAATTTTACAGGAGAGCATCCATTAATAATTGAGGTTGATGCTGCTTCTGTGGGTGTTGGATGTGTGTTAATCCAGGTAGTAAATGGCCAGGAAAACCCTGTGTATTTTGCTAGTAAGAAACTTTCTCCGGCAGAACAGAATTATTCTCAACTTGATAAAGAAGGTCTAGCTTTGGTGTATGCTGTTAAGAAATTCAGATATTTTTGCTAGGAGAAAGTTTGTTGCTCGCACAGATCATAAACCATTGCTAGGGTTGTTTGGTAAAAGGGGAAAAATATTCCAGTAAATGCAAATGCCAGAATTCAGCGTTGGGCTCTGTTATTAGCTCAGTATGATTATGAATTGTCATTCAAGGCTGGTAAGGAAAATGTTATTGCAGATGCATTTAGTAGATTACCTATTGAAGATCACAGCTTAGAATCAGGTATACCTTCGGAATATGTGAGATTAGTAGAGTTCCTCGATTTCAAACACTTATCATTTGACAAAATCAAAGAGGAAACTGGGATAGATGCTGTATTATCCCAAGTAGTAAATTATGTTAAATATGGATGGTGTAAAAACAGTGTATTTTTATCTGATTATAATTCAGTCAAATCAGATCTGACTGTTCATGATAATGTATTATTGTATAGAAATAGAGTGGTAGTGCCTGTAAAATTGAGATGTAAGGTATTGGAGCATCTGCATATAGGTCATAATGGTATCAATGCTATGAAAGCAGAAGCTAGGCAGTGGGTCTGGTGGCCAAAGATGGACCAAGATATTGCAGAAGTGACAAAGAGTTGTCCCATTTGTTTTCAGAATTTTAAGCCAAATTCATCTCCTGTCCTATCTTGGCCCAGCACTGGGACACCATGGTCTAGAGTGCATATAGATTATGCAGGTCCTGTTGAGGGCAAATATTTTTTGGTAATTGTGGATTCCTTTTCAAAATTCTTAGATGTGCAAGTAACTAGTTCCATGACATCCACAGTTACTACTGAGTTACTGAGGAAATCCTTTTGTAATTTTGGGTTACCAGACACAGTTGTGTCAGATAATGCTGCTTATTTTGTCTCACAAGAGCTGGAAGCCTTCTTTAGTAAGAATAGTATTGAACATGTTACTCCAGCCCCATACCATCCTTCATCAAATGGTCTGGCGAAGAGGGCGGTAAGGTCATTGAAGGAAGGTTTACATAAGTTTACAAAAGGTTCTCTCAATACCAGATTATGTAGGTTCTTATATAACCATAGGAAAACTGTTCATTCCTCCACAAATAAGACACCAGCAGAAATGATGTTTCATAGGAATTTTAAAGTCCCTGTATCGGCTGTCAAATGTCATGTTAAAGAGGACAATTCATTGCCTAACATGCCTGCTGGTGACCTTCAAGGAGTGGTGAAGCATTTTAAAGTTGATGATGCTGTGTATGCAAGGAACTTTGGGAAAGGTGACCCTTGGTTAGAAGGAAAAATTGTGGAGGTATTAGGGGTTAGGAATTATAAAGTGTTAATTAGAGGGTTTGGTAACATGATATGGAAAAGGCATATAGATCAGCTCATGCCAAGGTTTAGGAGTGGAGAACAACCACTGATTCCAACAGTACCAGAAGCAGTAAGGAGTGGTTTAAAGGAACTGCCCACAACAGATAATAATGGTAATAAACTTAAAGAGCAGGTTAGCATACAGGAAGAACCTCCTGGGAGGTTTGATAAGGGGACCAGCCGGGTGAGAGAAGAGGAGGCACCTCAGGACAGTGCAAACCCTCCAATTCTCCAGCGTTCCAGCAGAGTTGTCAAACCTCCAGATAGGTTGGATTTATAAGTTGGATGATATAATGTAATTTAGAAAAGGAGGAATGTAAGGGGTTGGGAGCAGTAGGGGATTGAATACTATGTTTGTTTGGTTCAGTCATTTATAATTGTTTTGTTATTGTCGTTGTTGTTATGGAGCGGCCTTAGAGAGTACATGGTTTTAGTTACTCTGGGTTTTACTAACCTACAACCACTACAACCAACAATATGTTAGGTAATAGAACACAAGTGCAACTAATGTGACATTTTATTGTGGCAACTTTTCGCTCTCCAGGAGCTTTGTCAAGCCGTTGGTAACGGCTTTGACAAAGCTCCTGGAGAGCGAAACGTTGCCGCAATAAAATGTCACATCAGTTGCACTTGTGTCCTTTTACCTAACATAAGCAAGTTTGCCGATGACATCAAAATAGGCCGTCAAATTCATTCTGACGAGGACATTAGAGCACTCCAGGAAGATTTGAATAGACTGATGCAGTGGTCGGAGAAGTGGCAGATGCAGTTTAATATAGATAAATGCAAAGTTCTAAATATTGGACAGGACAATAATAACCATGCCACATATAAACTAAAACATGTAGATCTTAGTATTACTGATTTCGAAAAAATATTTAGGAGTTTTGGTTAACAGTAATCTAATACGAAGACAACAGCGCATAAGTGTTCGCAATAAAGCGAACAGAATCCTTCATATCAAGAAGAATAAATAACAGGAGTCCTTAGATTGTTCTTCAGCTCTATATATCTTTAGTTAGGCCTCATTTAGATTATGCTGCACAGTTCTGGTCACCGTATTACAGAATATATATAAATACACTGGAAAACGTACAAAGGAGGATGACAAAGTTGATCCCATGTATCAGAAATCTTCCTTGTGAGGATAGACTGAGGGCTCTGAATCTACACTCTTGGAAAGTTGCAGAATTATGGGAAATATGTTTGAGGTGTATAAATGGAAAACCGGAATAAATATATGGAATGTAAATAATGTGCTAAAATTATCTAGCAGCAATGGTTTCAAGTTGGAAAAAATTTGATTCAGGAAGGGTATAGGAAAGCACTGGTTTGGTAATAGAGTTGTGAATGAGTGGAACAACTCCCGAGTACCGTCACTGAAGCTAAAACGTTGTGTAGTTTTAAAAATAGGTTAGATAAATACATGGGTGTGGGTGGGTGTGAGTTGGACTTGACTAGCTTTTGCTAATAGGTCTGATGCAGTGCTCCTTCTTTCTTAAGTGGATATGACCTGTATCTGACTAGCATCGGTCAGTGGCTTAGGCCAGTAGGTGACTTGGACTTGCCTCGCATGGTCCAGTAGGCCTGCTACAGTGTTCCTTCTTTCTACTGTTCTTATCACTGGCTTGGCATCTCTTGTTTCGAACGTTTTCATTATCCATCCTGTCATTTTCTTTGTAGATGTGATAGTGACACTGTTGTCGACTTTGAAACTGAGATCTTCAGACATTACCACTCCCAGGTCCTTCACATTACTTTTCCGTTCTATTGTATGATCAGAGTTTGTAGTATACTCTGTTCTAGTTATTATTTCCTCCAGTTTTCCATAACGGAGTAGTTGGAATTTGTCTTCATTGGACATCATATTGTTTACCGTTGCCCATTGGAAACCTTGGTTTTTATCTTCTTGGAGGTTAACCGTGTCCTCAATAAATGACAGTCTCGTGCAGATCCTAGTATCGTCTGCAAAGGATGACACGGTGCTGTGGTTTACATCCCTGTCTATGTCTGATATGAGGATGAGGAACAGGATGGGGGTGAGTATTGTGCCTTGTGGAACAGAGCTTTTCACTATGGCAGCTTCCGATTTAACTCTGTTTACCACTATCTGTGTTCGATTGGTTAGAAAGTTGAAGATCCATCTGCCTACTTTGTCAGTTATCCATTTAGAACGTATTTTGTGTGCTGTTACACAATCGCACTCCTTCAACCTACACACATCTTCCTGCAACGTTCTAGTGATCTCAGAAGTAATTAACGGCCTGTTCTTAGTGTCATCGGCAAACTTGCTGTTGTCGCTATTCCGTCATCTGTTATTTATGTAGTATATTGTTAACAAAGGGCCCATCACTGACCCCTGTGGAACACCGCTTGTGACGCGTCTCACTCTGATTTCTCCCTTTTTATTGCAAACACTCTGTTGCCAATCTGACAACCACGCCTGTAGCCAGGAAAAAATTCCTCTCTTCCGTGTGGCTCCACTTTCCTCACCAATCTCTGTAAGGGAGCTGTGAAAAGCCTTACTGAGGTTCATATACACAATACAACATTCATTACCGTGATCTACTTATTAAATACATTAGTGAAAAAAGTTCGTAAATTTGTAAGGTAGGAACGCTCCTTTGACAGCTGTGTCGTAAATATTATTTTTTATTTATCGTCCGATTTTGTTTATTTTTGGTGTACTTTCAGAAGCATACATTTAATGAACTGTGACAAAGTTTCAATAAGATCGGCCAACAAACAAATGTGTGGAAAATATTGGTATTTTCCGAAGGTTGTAATTGATAAACTTTCCAATATGAACAGATATCCTTAATGTACCGCTGGCAGCTTAAACGTTCATGGGGGTATGTAATAGAGAACTATCATACCAGCGGGGAAAGCAGGGCAGAGGTGGGAGAGAGGGGAGTGAGTAGTGAGTGGACAGCCAGCATACCCACCAGATTCCAGGTGGTGATGGCGAGCCGAATTTGGAGATTCCGGCCGCCAAACCGGATTTAATTACCTCCTTTCGTAATGTGGAGGAGTATCCAGTGACGCGGTGAATATAAAGTGGGACAATCGGTCCAGGAGGTCCAGTAATAGGGCAGTAATTGTGGAAATAACGAATGGCGCCGGCATGGTATGTCCGCATAGGCCTATTTGAACTCAGTGAAGGGACCACATGACAGGATAAAGTCGTAACCCCTGATGCTGGGGGGCTTTCGTCTTAGAAGAGACTGAAATATATTCTATGAATATTGTGAAATGGTGAATATAGTGAAACCGAGTTGTAAATAATCAGGCGGTGATTGTTCCGGGCGGGTCTAGCTTGGGTACGCCGTACCCCGACCGCCATGTTGGATGCGGAGGAGATGAACTAACATATCGCAAGTTATCTACTCGAAATCCAAGTATCGAGAGGGCGAATGTGTATAAACTAGTGGGGCATTAAGCCAGGATATACGTAGTATGTAAAGTTATACGTATAAACAGTAATAAGATCGGAATAGTGAGAGGATCTGAATCGCTACTCCGACCAACCACATGTTAACTAACGCCCGGTCTCGTGGGCGTATAAGAGTTCACGGAAATTAACCTTCCTTGACTCGACGGGACAACTCTTACCATCGCGATCGAATCAGATCGCAGGAGGACGTCAACAATGAAACGACTCCCTCATCTAAAGCTAAGTAATCTTATGTCGTTTTTATTGTTGGTCAATAATATTGTTACACACAGTAGATGTACTTTAGCTAGGTCAACGATCTACCATGCACCGCTATGATGCTGTTAATTAGGTGAGTGATGGTCATGTTAACTTAATTGTGTGTTCTCTACCTTTCCTCCTATTTGATCAGTTGTTTAATAACCTATACAGTCCACTTAAATTTAATCATACCATAATTATTAATATTATCTACTCAGATTTATTTATACTGGTCCAGAGTGCAGTGGGCTAACGTGAGAATATTGAAGGTACCCCTTGGGTGCGGCCAGGAGTGGGTAAAGTTCTCACATACCTTAAAGGGAATGACTGCGGTAAAATTATACTAGTCGGTCATCTCCCTGGGAGTTGGTTTGTTGCAAGTGGCGGTGTCCCAGATAGACTTATCTCCCACAATTCCCCACAAAATGAGAATTTTTTTTTTTACTGAGTATGATACTTGGCAGCATGACGGCACCTACTGGCACTGTCAGTGCGGACACTTCCTACTGATAAAACAAGACTAACCCGAATTTCTGATGACGTAAAACAATGTAATAAATCTTATCTTCATGCCGAAAAAAATTACATTTAGTAAGTTTTTGACATTCACCAAAATACCTACCATTTACTCGCACACAAATAAAAAATATTTGAGATATTCCACAAGTTACATCAACATTAATTCAAACACACTTTGTTTTATGTTACCTGTGAAAATCATTTCAATCGAATCATTAATAATGGTGCTACGACAAGAAATAGGCCAAAAATCTTACTTCCGAGATATTGGGGTAAACGCGCGCGTACCTGATTCCGTAAAAATTAAAAAAAAAAAAAATCGCGAAAATCACGCTATTTTTTGGGTTTTCTATGCAATATAACTGATTTCGTATAATTTCCCATGTATATTACACCGTTTTCTCTAGCACGATGTTAGAGGTACACGAAAGGAGAACGCAATTTGTCATTGATGGTGAGGTACTTGTGTGGGCCGCTTGCCGCCACCCATCCATATATTATATCAAATATTATTATTTTGGCCGTCTTTATTATGATTTTATCTTATTTATCCTATGTCTGCTATCATTTTGAAATAAATGTGTTAGGCAGATAAAATGTATTGCTAATGATAGAGTAGGTATAAGACATTTTGTGGCCGATGAACAGACCGCTGACGATGCATATTTTTTCTCTGCCACTCCTACTGACCCCTCCTCCTATCCAATAGTTCCTCCTCTAGTAGTAAATTTAGTGTATTAGAAAGAAAGGTAGACAAAATAAAACGGAAAAAAATCCAAAAATTTACACCTTGTTGACACGTTTACATAGCGTGTTATCAAAAGAAATGTTCAAATGACTATAATTCGCTGTAGAAACATCATATTACAATGGGATTTTTACCGAAATGTTGCCAGACTCTTAATCTATTTTTTCTGTAAACAAAACTTATTTTCCATATTTTTCGATTTATTACTTTCTCCGTGCGCCACGTAGGTGTACCGTCCAGTAAAGGGTTACCGGGAAGTGTCAGTTGCTGTTACGCACAGCTGTCAAAGCGGTGTCTTGATCCTCGCAAGATAAATTACTGAAGATTCAATATTAGTAACTTTTCGGAGAGTCAGAATGCTGTTATTCAAGATAATTACTGAAGGTGGCAGTGTGGAGACAACATCATACCTTGTGTTGAGAGAGTTGGGTTTAAGTGGAGTTGCCCTTGGAGTCTATATAAGAACTCTGCTTAGGTCCAATTGATATGCTCGTCTACACACTCCTGAAATATACATTTATTCTGTTATTTTTATTAACACCTCCCTGATAGTGGTTATTATATATAAAAAAACATTTTCTCTCAGTATTAAGGCAAAGGGGACAAAAGGGGAATAAACCTGTTGAATATACCTGGTAAAAATGTATGGCAGAGTTTTTGTTGAAAGAATAAAGAGTAAGACGGAAAGCAGAATCGCAGATGAACAAGGAGGCTTTAGGAAGGGTAGGAGGTGTGTAGACAGTGTTTACAGTGAAGCATATATATGAACAGTATTTAGATAAAAGATAAGATAAGATAAGATTTCTTCGGATTTTTAACCCCGGAGGGTTAGCCAACCAGGATAACCCAAGAAAGTCAGTGCGTCATCGAGGACTGTCTGTCTTATTTCCATTGGGGTCCTTAATCTTGTCCCCCAGGATGCGACCCACACTAGTCGACTAACAACCCAGGTACCTATTTGCTGCTAGGTGAACATGACAACAGGTGTAAGGAAACACGTCGAAATGTTTCCACCCGCCGGGAATCGAACCCGGGCCCTCCGTGTGTGAAGCGAGAGCTCAAGCCACCAGACCACCGGGTAAAGAGGTTGACTCATGAATTCGTAATAACATGATTGGACACCAGGGTACGGAGAAAAAGGTGAAAGAAGCACTGAGGAGTCTGTGGAGACAAAGACCATTATCCATGGGAGCAAAGAGGGTAATGTATGAGAGTATAGTGGTACTCTTATATGGGTGGTGAATGTTGCTGCAAGGAGAAAGCTGAAAATTAGACACATGTGCAACATCTGGGTATCTTTATTGTAGACGTTTCGCCATCCAGTGACTTTATCAATACAAATTCTAGGACAAAACTTAGTAGAACTATATACAAAAAATGAGGTAATCAGTCCCTAACCTTGCAGTTGGTGTGTTCAGCACCGTAGGTGGAGATTCTGAAGAACAGAATAAAGATACCCAGATGTTGCACATGTGTCTAATTTTCATCTTGTCGGTATTGTATACCATTCATGAACAAGGAGAAGGCTGGAGGCGGTGGACATGTCGTGTTTAAGGGCAATGTGCAGTGTGAATATAACGTAGATAATCCGTAGCTTGGATATTAGAGGTACGAAGTTTCCAGAAGTATTATCCAGAGGGCAGAGGAAGGGTTGATGTGGTTTAGACATTTAAAGAGGATGGAACAAAAAAGAATAACTTGGCCTTCCAGCAAGGTTGCATGAGTGTGTTTGATAGGACTTGACGTGCTGTTGGAGTGTGAGCAAAGTATCATGAAGAGATTCAGGGAAACCGGTTAGCCGGACTTGAGTCCTGGAGGTGGGAAGTACAGTGCCTACACTCTGAAGGAGGGGTGTTGATATGTTGCAGAGGTGTGTAGGCGCACCTCTGGCAAGACAGTGATAGTGAAAGTATTTTTTTTGTTACCTTCCCTTGGTGGGAGATGGCCCATGTATAAATAAAAATGTGTTAATAAATATATATATATGTCGATGTACTCTGGCCAGCCTCACAAGAAGCACACCATACTCTTGACACTCTTAGAGTGCTAGACCACCACACTGCAACAGTTCATGACGCTGCTAGGTGCCCAGCGAAATCTCCAGCCATTTCTTCCTTCTGGTGTTGGCTGCTTTAGGGAGAGTAAACTGAGACTAATTTCATTGTCCTGTTGGATACTCGTCCCACCAGCAGTACAAGTATCGATACAGTTACAGAAACATACTAGGAAATACAATAACACAATAACAAAGCATGAGAAAGTTACAAAAATAGGAATATAAAGCAGTAAAGTGATAATGTTATATATCAAACTGCAATACTCCAGATTCATTAAGATACAAAACCGACTCCCAGACTGAGGGTCTGATTACCCCATCTTCTACTGTCATCTCTGAGGGACTGATTACCCCATCTTCTACTGTCATCTCTGAGGGACTGATTACCCCATCTTCTACTGTCATCTCTGAGGGACTGATTACCCCATCTTCTACTGTCATCTCTGAGGGACTGATTACCCCATCTTCTACTGTCATCTCTGAGGGACTGATTACCCCATCTTCTACTGTCATCTCTGAGGGTCTGATTACCCCATCTTCTACTGTCATCTCTGAGGGTCTGATTACCCCATCTTCTACTGTCATCTCTGAGGGACTGATTACCCCATCTTCTACTGTCATCTCTGAGGGACTGATTACCCCATCTTCTACTGTCATCTCTGAGGGTCTGATTACCCCATCTTCTACTGTCATCTCTGAGGGTCTGATTACCCCATCTTCTACTGTCATCTCTGAGGGCTGATTACCCCATCTTCTACTGTCATCTCTGAGGGACTGATTACCCCATCTTCTACTGTCATCTCTGAGGGACTGATTACCCCATCTTCTACTGTCATCTCTGAGGGACTGATTACCCCATCTTCTACTGTCATCGCTGAGGGAGTGATTACCCCATCTTCTACTGTCATCGCTGAGGGACTGATTATCCCATCTTCTACTGTCATCGCTGAGGGACTGATTATCCCATCTTCTACTGTCATCTCTGAGGGACTGATTACCCCATCTTCTACTGTCATCGCTGAGGGACTGATTACCCCATCTTCTACTGTCATCTCTGAGGGACTGATTACCCCATCTTCTACTGTCATCGCTGAGGGACTGATTATCCCATCTTCTACTGTCATCTCTGAGGGACTGATTACCCCCATCTTCTACTGTCATCGCTGAGGGACTGATTACCCCATCTTCTACTGTCATCGCTGAGGGACTGATTACCCCATCTTCTACTGTCATCGCTGAGGGACTGATTACCCCATCTTCTACTGTCATCGCTGAGGGACTGATTACCCCATCTTCTACTGTCATCGCTGAGGGACTGATTACCCCATCTTCTACTGTCATCGCTGAGGGACTGATTACCCCATCTTCTACTGTCATCTCTGAGGGTCTGATTACCCCATCTTCTACTGTCATCTCTGAGGGTCTGATTACCCCATCTTCTACTGTCATCTCTGAGGGTCTGATTACCCCATCTTCTACTGTCATCTCTGAGGGACTGATTACCCCATCTTCTACTGTCATCTCTGAGGGTCTGATTACCCCATCTTCTACTGTCATCTCTGAGGGTCTGATTACCCCATCTTCTACTGTCATCTCTGAGGGACTGATTACCCCATCTTCTACTGTCATCTCTGAGGGTCTGATTACCCCATCTTCTACTGTCATCTCTGAGGGACTGATTACCCCATCTTCTACTGTCATCTCTGAGGGTCTGATTACCCCATCTTCTACTGTCATCTCTGAGGGACTGATTACCCCATCTTCTACTGTCATCTCTGAGGGACTGATTACCCCATCTTCTACTGTCATCTCTGAGGGACTGATTACCCCATCTTCTACTGTCATCTCTGAGGGACTGATTACCCCATCTTCTACTGTCATCGCTGAGGGACTGATTACCCCATCTTCTACTGTCATCGCTGAGGGACTGATTACCCCATCTTCTACTGTCATCGCTGAGGGACTGATTATCCCATCTTCTACTGTCATCTCTGAGGGACTGATTACCCCATCTTCTACTGTCATCGCATATCATCTTTAATGAATTAATAAAGCCACTGGTTAACGAAACGTCTTCAAATTAAGACTTGCAGATGTTGCATACTTGCGCGCGCGCGCGCGCGTGTGTGTGTTGTGTGTGTTGTGTGTGTGTGTGTTGTGTGTGTGTGTGTTGTGTGTGTGTACTCACCTATTTGTGGTTGCGGGGGTCGATACAGCTCCTGGCCCCGCATCCTCACTGATCGCTACTAGGTTCACTCTCCCTGTTCCACGAGCTTTAGCGTACCTCATCTTAAAACAATGTATGGTTCCTGCCTCCACTACGTCACTTGCCAGACTATTCCACTTCCTGACAACTCTATGACTAAAGAAATACTTCCTAACATCTGCTGTATAACCCTTGTGGTTTAGCGCTTCTTTTGATTATAATAATAATTCCTAACATCTCTTTGACTCATCTGAGTCTTCAACTTCCAATTATGACCCCTTGTTTCTGTGTCCCATCTCTGGAACATCCTGTCTCTGTCCACCTTGTCAATTCCTCGCAGTATTTTGTATGTCGTTATCATGTCTTCCCTAACCCTCCTGTCCTCCATTGTCGTCAGGCCGATTTCCCTTAACCTTTCTTCGTAGGACATTCCCCTTAGCTCTGGGACTAGTCTTGTTGCAAAAATTTGCATATTTAATTTTTTGACGTGCTTGACGTGTGTGTGTGTGTGTGTGTGTGTGTGTGTGTGTGTGTGTGTGTTGTGTGTGTGTGTGTGTTGTGTGTGTGTGTTTTTGTGTTGTGGTTGTGTGCTGTGGTTGTGTTGTGTATGTATGTACTCACCTAGTTGTGGTTGCAGGAGTCGATTCATAGCTCCTGGCCCCGCAATGTGTGTGTATGTATGTGTGTGCGTGTGTGCGTATAACGGAGGTTAGGGTGGAGGATGAACAAACACCTGGAGTGTGGAGGTCACTCACACTGAACATCAACTGGGACTACATCAGGTAAATATTGACCTCCTCCGGTGTTTACCTTCACCTGGGAACAGTTAGCTCCGTGTAGCGACTAGCGGAGGGGCGATGAAGCTTCCTCTAATTCTTGCGCTGTATGAACCACGCTGGTTTAACGCTTCACATAAAATATAATAATTCCGCCTTCGTTTCCTTACTTTTCCATAATATCGTTCAAAATGTTGCGTTACATTCTAATCGAAGCAGGAAACTCTTACAGCGTCTGTCAGTTTTATTACTGAAAGTCCGTGTTGTCAGGGCTAGAAGCTGCTCTAGTGGGGATTATTATTATTTATGTAAAGCCTTAAATCTCGTGTGAATCATTAAGAGCAACGAGCCGTATAGGCTCCATCCTCCGTTCGCCAATCCTGACCAGATCTCTGACGAGTCAGGCTGTTATTACTTCTCTCTAGAACGTAGATGCTGAGCGAACAAGGTGGTGTTAAAACTATTTTCTTCTCCAGTTACTGGGAATTCTCTTCACCCAAGTACTGCAGCTAAATATAATGCTCCCTTTCCCTCCCTATACCCCCTAGGTACATAAAACACTCCCAGGTACATAAAACACTCCCAGGTATACGATCAAAAACTATTTGCATACACAGGAGACATATTACAGTGACTAAGGTCAAGTTTAACTTAAACAATAAATGTATTGATATTTTATTTTGCCTGAAATACGCAAGTGTTACGAGGGAAGGTTAACAATTTGTTAATTCTTTATGTGGAAAAGTCTACAAGTATGCAAAGCATGACTCAAGAAATCGTAATAACAAGATTGTAAACAAACCACGGAACGGGTGGTGTTTGAACCAATGCAAAGCATGTTTGGTATGTCTTCTGAATGTCGGGGACCCGGGTAAGTTTACGCGGATCCTTACATCCTTTACGTCAGCTGGTGTTTCTTGAACGAGATGAGATGTTATTGTTGTCACTGGGATTTTAAAATCAACTAAATTTACTAGAACTATGTGACAGAATTACGAGTATTATGACTCGCCAGACGTAATAAGAATATGCAAAAAATATTATTAATTTTTCATATTATTAACTTAAGTTGTGGACGATGAAGAGGAATATAACGTTGTTTAAGGTGTTCTTCAGTAAGATCTTTGATGAAGGTTCTTACAAAATGCTAATGAAGAGAAAGTGGCGGAATGTGGAGCTGAATTATATCTCCTGGGTCGAAGCACAGCTGACAGGTGCCGATGTATTGACAAAAGTGGTGGGTGAGGCTAATCAAAAGTGCTGTATGTTTATAATAATAATATGGGAAAAGTAAGCAGAGTCATAATATTATTTTTTTCAAGTAGAATATATGCATATTTTAGCTAAAAATGAGGTTTGTCAGAAAATGTTTGAAATCTCGTTGAATCGTCTAAGTATGGAGGAGCTTGTGTGTGTAAGTGCAGGTGTGTGTAAGTGCAGGTGTGTGTAAGTGCAGGTGTGTGTAAGTGCAAGTGTGTGTAAGTGCAAGTGTGTGTAAGTGCAAGTGTGTGTAAGTGCAGGTGTGTGTAAGTGCAAGTGTGTGTAAGTGCAGGTGTGTGTAAGTGCAGGTGTGTGTAAGTGCAGGTGTGTGTAAGTGCAGGTGTCTGTCCAAGCAGCATGAGTCGTGCCAGAGGTAAAAAACCAAATGATGGCGCCTTCTACATGGCTCAAGTACCAAGTGCAGCTCCTGTGTGGTCGGTCACTCACCTGCATGAATCCAACACTTCGACACCTGACTAAGAACGACTAGTATGAGCAGTGTGTAAATTCTTGTGTATGACTTGAAGCTCAGACGTGAGCCAACCGTTGTTTACAAAGATGTTTCTTATATGAGTGTGTCTGTATTACCATGAGTATTGTCATCTCTGTGTCTCCCAAAGCTTGCACCTGCTCGCTGTGTTTACCTAGCAATAAATTGTTACCATTGTTAATTGACGGCTGTGAATGGTGTATTGGGGGTGGTAGTATATTGGATAAAGCTGAGCTTTGAAATTAACTGAAATACAATAACAGTTATTACTCTAGTTGTGCTGCCTAGGAGCCTAGTCTATTGCACACTTTAGTCTCATTTAGTGAGCGATAATGCAAGAAAATACAAAACAGGGTTACAGAGGTCACAGTGGGTCTTTGTGGGTCCCTAGTGAGCATTATTACATCACTAGATAGAAGTATTAGTCATTTCATATTTTACATTTGCTTCATATAGTTAGTGTACACAATACAGTATGGAATACGATCTCATAAAAATATATCTTTTTACCACTAAAATATATTGGTCATAATTGGGTTGTAATCTCCTCTATAAAAACCTTTCATACATCTAGTCGATGCAAAATCTGAATACATCGTCAAGATTTCAGATATCTTATCATTAACAATGAGGTGTTTTGCCATATCCTGAAATGTTTGCATGGAAGTGTGTCTGAAAGAACAGTTGTTAGTTCACCAACAGCCTGACTGGTCACAGATCAGGCTGCGATTAACAGAGGGAGGATCGAGCCTCCATACACTGCACAGTATGACCCATACGGGTCATGCAACCAAGCATATTTAACTGGGTAAACAAAAAAAATATGCAGATTACAGGAGCCAGTGCTGGCATCTGTGAGTTCACAATATACGTCAGCGACCTTGAATAAGGACTGAACTGTTACAAAAAAAATCGAGGACAACATAAACAATGGACCTTGAAATTAATTTTAAGGACGCCATTGAGCTTTAATTTAATTAGGATAGGTTAATGTTGTGGCCAGAAAAAAAATGGTAGATATCGCATGAAGCATAAATGTTATAAAAGTGGGAGAGGGACTCTGGCGTGGACGAATATATGTTTCAAATCTTGGGGGACCTACAATATAAACAAAACTAAATGTGTTCTAATCACTGTGGAATCCAAGAGAAGTATTCTCTGTATCCCATAACTGAGTCTTCAGTGTCGACGCGTCGGACCTAACAGAGGGGTCAGTGTAGTATTAAAATGTCTGGTGAAAAACAGATGTATTTCGGCCGCTGTGCGATCTGAGAAAGTCATCCCCATAACTTAATAAAATTAGCAAAACAAAATTTGCATACCTATAATCAAGTTGAAGCTAGCAAATTGGGACTTGTGCAGACCATTAACATCGCGAACCTTACTTTCTGGAAAACACACCAGGGCTAAAAATTTGAAACCGATCAGACGAGGCATTCTCCAGTTATCACAAATTCCAAAGATTCCATTTTTTTTTAATTTAGTATACTGATAAATTTACCTACACACAAACTAAACATAATGGACACTATCCTCTCCATAAGATGCATCAGCCACTATATTTTTAAAGCCTTCAGAAAATCCAAATTTAGATGTATTGAACGTGATTCAACGGGAATAAAACCTTCACAGTGTTTTACATATAATATTGGCAATTGTTAAATGCGCGGCAACACACATGATTTTCACCATCGTCGAGGCCCAATATCTCTTACTAGCTGCTTGTGTAAAACATTCGAGAGGATAATTCTTAATCGTCTCATGTACAGAATCAAGCAATTTTTGTCCCCTCGGTTGCATGGTTTCATGCATGGAAGGAGTGTGCATCATTGCATTGCCACCTTTCTCACCCTGCACACTGACAGCTCATACACTACCTTCCTTGACCTTAAATCTGCTTTTGATGTTGCCAACCGCCATGTAATCATTAGTGAGCTTTCCAGAATGGATGTTGGAGGATGGCTTCTCCGCTGGATTAAGCTACCTGTCCAGTAAGAAAGTCTTCTGT
>WNWK01034569.1:0-20379 GCA_009830355.1 Cherax destructor
AGAAGCCTTCTGCCTCTTTGAGACAACGGATTTCCCACTCATTCAGGTAAACCTGACAACGGCGAGAGTACAATAGATGTGCCTCATGACAGTTAAGGCAAGAGGGAGGTAGATTACAAGGAGGACTGGCATGGTCGTCGGCACCACAGTCTTGGAATTCGGCCATGGACCTGTAATATTTCGCTGGATGACCAAAACGCCAGCAGTTTCTACACTGTTGCGGTGTAGGGGTCACCTTTCGAACTTGTAACGAGTGACCTGCAATGTAGACCGAGGGTGGAAGTTCACAGTAGTCAAATGTTAAACGAGCTATATTGCAAGGATAACGACTTCGCTTACGGGCAGGGAGGACAAAAGTGTCAACTTTGAGGATAGGGAGGTCTTGGAGCTCAAGCTGCTCCAGAATGTCATCACCACATGTCTGGAAATTCTGTTGGACATTGGTGTGGGGTACAATGACAGTACCACTACAAGAATTGAGAGAATGATGTTTGTCAATAGTGACAGGAATAGTATCTATGGTCGTAAGGAGAGAAAGATTGCGAGCTTGGCCAGCATTCTGGACCATGATGATGCGAGTGCTGCTCTTGAGAGTGTGAAATGAGATATCTTTACCTACATGGCATATGAGAGCTTTACCAATACTATGATCGGAAAGATAGGTAGTTGTAGTAGTCGGTCTTAGAGTAAAAAACTGTCCATTGAGTAGTGTGAAACAAAGAGTTTAAGCGGAGTGTGTGATGAGTTGATCATTTCTGAGATGAATGAGAAGGAAGTGTTGAATCATCATGTAAGGGTCTTGGTCGTTTGGATGTGGGACCGGAGGTGGTCCGACGTGTAATGGGCGAGCAATCCGACAATTGCCGCACCATAGAGGGAGAAGCCAGAATCAAGGTCAGAGAAGAGCGAAGGTCAGACGTGTCAAAAGGGCCGTTCGGAACCCCGGTACCTGAAGCAGGTGATGAACCGGCACCAGCAAGAGGTACAGGGGTATTGGAGGTGTCCAAAGAGTTGTCCATTAACGAGGTAGGATCAGAATTGGGTGCGGTATCAGGAAGGGGCTCAGGGGTAGTAGGTTCAAGGATTGGGTTGGCCATGGTTAGGTTACTTCTTTCTTTTTGTTTTTAAGAAAAAAAAAGAAAAGAAAATAAAACAAAAAAAAACAATAAAAAAAGGGGGGAACGTGGAGGAATGAAAGGGGCGTAAATTCCCCTCCGCGCCCAAGAGGACCTCAACACCGCAAGTAGTGCACATGCTGCATGGAACCCGTGCCATACCCTACCCTTCATGCCAGTAAACCAGCAATCCGGGATAGCAACCTCACATCCACCAAGCCACCTCAGCAGACAAAAGAGAGGGCAGCTGGATACCCGCCACAAAGCATACCTCCTTCAGCCACCACCCCCGGAACCCGAAAGGTGGCCTCTAGAGATACACCCATCGACCGAAAGATACCCAAAGCCACCCCCCGGGAGACCGGAGAGGGATCGGGACATCCCCAGGCGATGCAGATTCCACGACAAACTACACAACCGCCAAGAACCTCAACGGAATGGGATGGACCACGGTACCCTTCCCCCTACCTAGGAACTAGAATTCCTGTAGAGAGAAGCTCACAGGGTAAAAATGGGAAGGGAATAATGAAGGGATGAGGAGGAAGAGGAGGAAAGGGAGGATGGGAAAGGGGAGGGGGGATTGGGGGGTAATTAGGTTCGTTCTGAGGAAGAAGACCAAGAGGTCCAATTCCTCAGACCGATAGCCTCTTTACCGCGACAAGGAGCCCCCCTTAAAGAGGAATTGACCTACAATAATTTAAAGTATACATACTAGAAAATATACATATTAATATCTTAAGTATTGTATTAAAAATTTAGAAATATTTGAGGTCTTTAACTTTAAACAGCTTGTGGGTTGTGTGTAAAGTGCATTAGTGTTTTACTTGCACCACAGTGAGGATGATTACATTAGGTAGCGTCAGCAAGAATGAATACATGGAATTTTAACAGGGTTCATATGAATGAAAGAGCATGAGCAGTGAATGGTATGTGAGTGTAAGTTTATACATTTATGTAACGTTATTCTGAGCATTATAGTATTCAATAAAAAAAAAAAAAATACTGGACTCTTATTTATAGTCACTATTAATACTCTGAAAAAAAAAATGCATGAATAAAATAGAACTCAATGTACTGAAAATACTTTATGTAAAAACTTTATTGCAATATGAGGCTTTTAATAAATTTATTCATCTTGTTCTTGAGAAGTACTGATGCCAGTCAAGGGCTTTTGATCCAGGTAATTATGAGATGCTCTTCATTTTGATCAAACCTGATTACTTTCCATTCCCCAGGTACTGTAAGACCCTTATGGGTTTAGTACTTCCTCATAATTATGACATTTGTTATTAGGGTATTAATGTGTTTTAAAAGCAAAATATAATGCATGCCATATCAAAGAATGTAAAAAATTATGAATCTTTATCAATGGGCAGTGTATTGCACATTAAAAAATAAACCATATTTAATATTTTAAATATATCTTAAAATGGAAGTAAAATGGAGCATTATTAAGATAATGAAATGTGTGTGTGGAAACTTAAGAATGAAGACAATAGGGTCAAGAATGATACAAAAAGGGAACAGCAATCCACAGTCAGCTGGAAAATGACCACGAGCCCAGCCAGGACATTGAATCCGTAATTCTGCTTTGGGTATGGACCCAAAGTTTATGCCAGGATGGATTTGTTTGCAACTGCACTTACTAAATTTACTTATGACATGTATACCCAGTATATTATAAAATTAATAAATAAATGTATATGAAAAAGAAGAATTGGAATAGTCAGTTTCCTTCCATGGAGAGCGTGGAAGTAAACTGCACATTTGTATGGAATAATACAAATCTTGAAGTTAACATAATGGTACATTTTCTTCTCATAATTTGTCATGGAAGAAGAGTGTTGGATAAAAACTACCATGTATTGTTGGTACATTCAACTAAAAAAAAAGCTGTCATAAAAAGTTTTAGAAATATTATTTGGGTATTTACTTGTAAACTCAATTCTGATGTAATCGGTGTCATGTGTCATCTATAACAGTTTAAAAAAAAAAAAAATCAGTGACTTCCTTCTGTCTGGACAGTACACAATTTCCAAAAGATTTATGTACAAGATTCAGTTTTGGACAACTGCTAACAGAAGTGAAGTTAAGATGAAGTGCTTCACCTGAAATAGCACAAAACTAAAATTAAATGTGTACGTTACACAATCTGACTGCTCCACTTATGTCAAATATCACAGTGACAAGCAGCTCCCCTGAGCATCCTCCAGTCAGTTTATGTGCAATATATCTAAAAGACAGCAGTCGCCACAATACTTTCCACTGATCAACAATAAATATACTGTACAACTTTCCTTACAATATTATGCACCTGTACCAAACACACAACTAGGACAAAAAGAATTTGTAAATAGTGAGTATATTTCTATATGGTCAGTTCCATGTTTCAAGGATTTCACAAAATATTATTGCTAATTATAATTCATCTTTCCTGTTATGATCTTTGGTTTGAGGTGAAACTGTACCTTGGATATCACTAATGCTTTCTATATGTTCTGGATTCAGCCCATACTTTTTTTTTATTTTTCTGATTTTTTCCTGGAACTTTTCAGCAAGATGGTCAAGCTTACTATTTTCATTAAAATCCCATTTTTGTGAATCTCCTTGAACTGATGGTTGCTGTGAAGCAGCAGCTTTTTTAGATTCATCTAGTGATGTTGAGGCTGTCATGGTTAATGTTGACAACTGATTCAGCAAGTGGTGCAAGGAGGCATCAAGGTCAGATGGACTTGGTGTGGCCTGCTGAAGAACTGCCATCAGCTCCCGTAAATGGACACTAAGTAAAGATTTCAGAAGGCTAGGATCAGAGGCAGTTTTCTTTACCAATAGACTTTGTAATTCGGTTACAATTAAAGCTGATGAGTGTTCTGTCATTAGTGTGTTACCTCTTGCTACTTCTTGCTCTTGCCGTACATTTACGTAACGAACAGCTGCAACGAGTATTTCTTCTGCCGTTTTGGCCTTTTCCAAGTCCTTCAATATAACCTGCAAAGAAAATGAATAAATATATTAAAATAAAAAGTACAATCCATTCTTCCACTGTCATTATTCTTTCTTTCTTTCTTTCAACACGTCGGCCGTTTCCCACCGAAGCAGGGTGGCCCAAAAGGAAAAACGAAAGTTTCTCCTTTTACATTTAGTAATATATACAGGAGAAGGGGTTACTAGTCCCTTGCACCCGTCATTATTATATTCACAAAAATCTCTAAACTTGTATTGGTCATTCAGCAACTTCCATAGGCATTAACCCTCCTCAAGGAAGGGACTCCTGAAGCTAGGAAATGGATCTATACTACCTTTGATTCAAATCTATATGCTGACTCTCCAGGCACTATATGACACTGAGTTCAGTGCTTCCCCCATGAATGTAATACTAATAATTTTATTTTAATCAGGGGAAATGCTAAACCTGTAGGGGGTCAATAATAATAATAATAACAACAAGGTCAAGTAACTACATCACTATTACTGCACAATGAAGCAATTGCAATAAATCTAAAATTGCTGTATGACTCATTTGGTTTATTGTTCTCTTGTTACTTTATAATTGTGACATTTTAAGATATTACACAGAGTTGTTTAACAATCATAGGAGGGGTGGAGATATTTTGAATTGTGATGTCTGCACACTCCAAGCAAGACAGCTATTGAATAAGTGAAGGTGAATATGTTCCCATTTATTTTTTCAGTCATTCTACCTGTATTGGAGATGGCTGGTGTGTGAAAAAATGTGTGTACCATATACAGTGGAACCTCGGTACCCGAACTAAATTCATTCCAGAAGGTTGTTCGAGTGCCGATCTGTGAGTATCAAACAAATTCTTCCCAACCAATTTTCTCTTTGATTGGCAGTTATCACTAATCTTCATAGGCCCCATGGTGACTTATTTATACAAATAATACAAAGAACACCAAAAAATGCAAAGAAACACGAAATAGTTTACAGCGAAGTTCTGGTCGAGTGCTGAGCTTTGTTCGTGTAGGGAGCTGGTAGCGTACCGAGGTTCTACTGTATATATATTCTGGATTGGCCTGTAGGACACTGAACAGTCATTAAGAATTTGACCAAACACTCAATTCTCATGTGTGTAAATTATAGCATTGCCATAAATCTTATAAACATAACAAGTAAAGCTCACTCTATAATTTGTTTTATTTTATTAACACATCGGCCGATTCCCACCAAGGCAGGGTGGCCCAAAAAAGAAAAACTTTCATCATCATTCACTCCATCACTGTCTTGCCAGAGGGGTGCTTTAAACTACAGTTATAAAACTGCAACATTAACACCCCTCCTTCAGAATGCAGACACTGTACTTCCCATCTCCAGAACTCAAGTCCGGCCTGCCAGTTTCCCTGAATCCCTTCATAAATGTTACTTTGCTCACACTCCAACAGCACGTCAAGTATTAAAAACAATTTGTTTCCATTCACTCCTATCAAATACGCTCATGCATGCTTGCTGGAAATCCAAGCCCCTCGCACACAAAACCTCCTTTACCCCCTCCCTCAAACCTTTCCTAGGCCGCCCTCTACCCCGCCTTCCCTCCACTACAGATTTATACACTCTCGAAGTCATTCTATTTCGTTCCATTCTCTCTACATGTCCGAACCACCTCAACAACCCCTCCTCAGCCCTCTGGATAATAGTTTTGGTAATCCCGCACCTCCTCCTAATTTCCAAACTCCGAATTCTCTGCATTATATTCACACCACACACTGACCTCAGACATGACATCTCCACTGCCTCCAGCCTTCTCCTCATTGCAACATTCATCACCCATGCTTCACACCCATATAAGAGTGTTGGGATAACTATACTCTCATACATTCCCCTTTTTACTTCCATAGACAAAGTTCTGTCTCCACAGACTCCGAAGTGCACCACTCACCATTTTCCCCTCATCAATTCTATGATTCACCTCATCCTTCATAGACCCATCTGGTGACATGTCCACTCCTAAATATCTGAATACATTCACCTCCTCCATACTCTCTCCCTCCAATCTGATATCCAATCTTTCGTCACCTAATCTTTTTGTTATCCTCATCACCTTACTCTTTCCTATACAGTGGTCCCTCGACTAGCGGTGATTCCGTATAGTGGTGAATTCGTGTAACGAGCGCTTTTTTTGGTAAATATTTCCCTCATGTAGCGACCATTCCCTCGTGTAGTGGCCCGTACCAGACCTGTCCGCCTGCCCGCGCTTGCGCGGTGAGGCTCGCAGGACGCCAGTCTAGCGTTGTTTACCATTGAGAGAACATTACCCAGCTCGCTCTTTCAAACATTCACAATACTTTTGTTGTGTTTATTGCTGGTTCAGTGATTGTCACTGTGAAATAAGTCACCATTGGTCCAAAGAAGCTTCCTAGTGTCACCCCTGTGGTAAAGAGAGTGAGAAACACCATCGAACTAAAGAAGGAGATAGTTGAAAAATATGAGAGTGGTATACGTGTGAATGAGCTTGCCAGGATGTACAAGAAAAACACATCTACTATCACCACTATCCTGGCAAAGAGAAATGAAATCAAGGAATCTAATGTTGCAAAAGGGGTTGATATGTTAATTAAAAATAGATCGAAAACAGTGGATGAGGTTGAGAAGTTGTTGGTGTTGTGGATCAATGAAAAACAGTTAGCGGGTGATAATATTTCCACGACGATAATTTGTGAAAAGGCAAGGAAGTTGCACGCAGATCTTGTCAAGACAATACCTGGAACCAGTGGTGAGGCGAGTGATTTTAAAGCCAGCAAAGGCTGGTTTGAGTGGCATACACAGTGTTGTGAGACATGGTGAGGCAGCCAGCTCAGACAAACGTGCAGCTGAAAAGTTTGTGCAGGAATTCCAGGGGTTCGTAGACACTGAAAAATTCGAACCCCAACAAGTGTTTAACCCTTAAACTGTCCACACGTAGATATACGTTCACTCGCGTAGCTGACCAAACGTAGATCTACGATTTTTTTCAAATGCTTTTAACCTTGCCACGATAAGCCTGAGTTGCCTAGAGATTAGAGAATGGGTCTGTGCACTCAGTGTGTGTAGTATTACAAAATGTGGGAATGACAAACAAAATGCACTATTCATTTTAAAGAAAACGAACAATTTATTTTTTTCTCAAAATACTCGGTCAGCTACGCGAGTGAACGTATATCTACGTGTGGACAGTTTAAGGGTTAATTGTGATGAAACAGGCCTGTTTTGGAAGAAAATGCCAAACAGGACCTTCATTACTCAGGAGGAAAAGGCACTGCCAGGACACAAGCCTATGAAAGACAGGTAACTCTTAGCTTTGTGCCAATGCCAGTGTGATTTTAAAGTGAAGCCTTTACTGGTGTATCAAGCAGAAAATCCCAGAGCCTTCAAGAAACACAATGTTAACAGGAATAATTTGTGTGTGTATTGGAAGGCTAACACTAATGCATGGGTCACTAAGGACTTTTTTGTGGAATGGTTGACTGGAGTGTTTGGCCCTAGTGTGAAGAAATACCTCCTGGAAAAGAAATTGCCACTCAAGTGCCTCCTGGTACTGGACAATGCTCCTGCTCATCTTCACAACTTGGGAGACTATTTGTCTGATGTGTTCAGTTTCATCACAGTGAAGTTCTTGCCTCCTAACACCACTCCTCTCATCCAGCCCATGGACCAGCAGGTCATTGCAAACTTCAAGAAACTGTACACCAAAGCAATGTTTCAAAGGTGCTTTGACTTAACCTCAGCCTCTGCATTGACCCTAAGAGAGTTCTGGAAAGATCACTTCAATATCGTGCATTGCATAGGCCTTATAGGTAAGGCTTGGGAGGGAGCGACTTCCTGGACTTTGAACTCTGCTTGGAGACCACTGTGGCCAGATTGTGTTGAAAAGGGGGATTTTGAAGAATTTGAGGCTGACCTTGACCCTGACAACCCTGTGCCTGTTGTGGACTCTATCGTGGCATTGGGGAACAGCCTGGGGTTGGAGTTGAGTGGTGAGGATGTGAAAGAGTTGGTGGAGGAGCACAGGGTAGACCTAACCACTGAAGAGCTGAGAGAGCTTCATCAGAAACAGCAACAGATGACATTTAAGGAAATTGATTCAGAGGAGGAGGCTGGACAGGTTGAGGTAGTAACTTCTTCAGAGATTAAGGGAATTTTTTCCAAATGGGCTGATGTGCAGACATTTGTTGAAAAACCCACCCTGAGCAAGCTGAAGCAAACCACATCTGCAACATGTTCAGTGACAGAATCTTTGCCCCACTTCAGAAAAATGTTGAAGAGTTGCCAGAAACAGAGGACTCTGGACAGTTATTTTTGAGCAGGGATCCAGTGACCTCAAGCTGGTCCTAGTGGCATTAAAAGAAAAAGAAGGAAGTAACCCCAGATAAGGACTTGTTACCTGAAGTCTTTATGGAGGATTCCCTTCCAAACACTAACACCCTTCCCTGTCCTCCTCCTATCTTCCAGATGCCTGCAACTCTCTTCAATAAAGTTAAGTAAATGTTATTTATTAATCTGTTTTTTATTATTTAGTATTATGTAGTAGTATTTATAGTGTTAATAATGTTGTTTTGTGTATGTAGAACTATAATTAAAATGTATTTTTTTGTGAATATTTTTGGGTGGAACGGATTAATTGTATTTACATTATTTCTTATGGAAATAAGGTTTCAGAGTTAGCAATCGTGTTAAGGCCTAGCTCCTGGAACGGATTAAGATTGTTAATCGAGGGACCACTATATTCACTTTCAATTTTCTTTTACATACCCTACCAAATTCATCCACAAACCTCTGCAACTTCTCTTCAGAATCTCCCAAAAGCACAGTGTCATCAGCAAAAAGCAACTGTGACAACTCCCACTTTGTATTTGATTCTTTATCTTTTAACCCCACACCTCTTGCCAAGACCCTCGCATTCACTTCTCTTACAACCCCATCTATTTACTTCTTATAAGTGAGTGATGAAATTTTACCAATGACTTTGTATTTGCCTTACATATGCTATTTGGCAGCCAGATGCACAAGACATAGTATGGAAAATTTTGTTTAAAGAGGAATCTGTTACCTTTTGACCTTGGTGTGCCTATCCCATTTCTCAAAAATTCTAACAATCAAGTAAGGCTCAGTTTATCCAAAATGCTATGCATAATGAGCAGCTTCCTTCTGGACATTTGAATGTATCAAATTACCATTTTACTATTAAGTGTATCAAAACTAACCAAATGTACTGTAAACTTCTATGTACAGTGGAACCTCGGTTTTTGAATTTAATTCGTTCCAGATATCGATTTGACAAACAAAGCAATTTTTCCCATAGAGAATAATGCAGATAGAATTATTCTGTTTCAGACCCTATATGACATTATAATAATATACGTATTAACTAATACATAAAACAATGTATAAAATTATACAGCACAGGGAAACTGTTAAAAAGGAATACTAAATGAAAATTTAACTGAAATACTGTACAGTATATGAAAATTTAACTGCTCCTTACCTGTCAGAGGAGAGCTAATGGCATACTGGAAGCAGAAGGTAGAAGAGAGGAGGGAGTATGTTACTGTTTGGAAGGAGAGTCACCTTCTATTAATATGTCAGGCAACTGTCCTTCTGGTGTTGCTCTTCTTTGTCTCTTTTTACCACTAACACCTTGTTCTGGCTCACTAGTTCTTTGTCTCACTAAAAAACTGTCAAATGAAGTTTGTTTCAGGCCCCATTTTAACACCTGTCTAAATTGAGACCTTATAATCATTGTACATGTTAAATAGATGGATGGCCACTGCTTTGTCTGGATGGTATTTTTCAGCAAACTCCTGCACTTCATGCCATTTAGCACACATTTCCTTGACAAGTGCAATGGGCACATCATACCTTCCCTCCACTTCTTTTGATGACAGCTTTTCTGCTGCAATCTGTTACTGCTCCTTCTGAAGGTCTAGAAGTTCTGTTGTGAGTTCAGTTCTATGCTCCTCCACATCATCTTCAGTCACCTCTAGGCCCAAGGTCTTCCCCAGGGACACAATACTCTCTACCGGCTCATCTTCAAAGACTTCAAAATCCCTGGCTGTCACAGAGTCAGGCCACAATTTCTTCCATGCTGACTGCAAGGTCCTGGAAGACACATTTCCCCAGGCTTTGTCTATAAGCCTCAAGCAGGCGAGGATATTAAAATGGTATTTCCAGAATTCCCTGAGGGTTAAATTTGTTTCTGAAGTGACTTCAAAGCACCTTTCAAAAAGTGATGTTTACAGAATACAAATTAAGTGGTTATACTGACTCATACCCACGCTCTCAACCCATTATCCAGTGCGCATTCTGTGAGCACATGACCTGAGCCACTTTGTCCTGTTCTGAACGTGCGAAAACTTGTCTACTGACAACCACGAGAACGTACGAAAAACCAGGACATTTTTACTTAAACACCTCATTTGAAAACCGATTTATTTGACAACCATTTTACAGTATTTTATTAACAATATCTTACCCATGGGAAAGTGCTAAATCCATAGGAGTCATATAGAGCGTTGGGATTAGGAAGTAGTCAGGTTTAATTCAAGAGGAGGACAGCTTTAATTCTTTGAATCAAGAGCCCTTCACCAGCATCAAGGAAACTACCTTGAAATAAATAGTTATGAGCTTTTTTTTAATTGTGATTTTTACTATGAATTACCTGAGTTAATTTTAAGTACAGTGGAACCCCGAGTTTCGAACTTAATCCGTTCCAGGAGCTAGTTCTAAAGTCGAAACGTTCGATACTCGAAGCAATATTTCCAATATGAAATAATGTGAATCCAATTAATCCATTCCTGCCGTCAGTAGGCATGACAAAACAGCACTTCACTATGACGCTATTATCAACTCAACTGCTTGTTTATCTATCACATTTCATCTAATATGACATAATAAACAATATAAATAACAAAAACCTGATCCATATGTGTCATAAGAGGCGACTAAAATGCCAGGAGCAAGGGGCTAGTAACCCCTTCTCCTGTATATATTACTAAATGTAAAAGGAGAAACTTTCGTTTTTCCTTTTGGGCCACCCCGCCTCGGTGAGAAACGGCCGACGTGTTGAAAGAAAGAAAGAAAAACCTGATACGTATACACTCTAGAATTAATAAAATATGTACAGTGGACCCTCGAAAATAGGCTCCCTTGAATATAGGCAAATTTGAAAATAGGCCATTTTTTCGGCAAAATATTGGCTTGATATTCGTCTGTTGGCTTAAAAATAGGCAGTCGTCTGTAACACGTCCGTGTGGCCTCCCAGCTGCCTGGTCACATAAACACCACATTAAGCGTTAGTGTGCCATTGTTTACCAGCGAGTGACCGCCACCCACGCATTCGGATTAATTTGATTTACATTATTTCTTATGGAGAAAATGGTTTTGAAAATCGTCCATTTTGAAAATAGGCGGACTATCAGGAACGGATTATGGACGATTTTCAAGGGTCCACTGTATGTCATTACGAATGTGGTGGCGGGGGAGGACGGTGGTGGCGGGCATTCTTGCTCCAGCTATGAAAACATCTTCCCATTCTTTCCTCCTTCAGATGTGTTAGTATAAGAGAAAATGGAGTTTGTAATGCTAACTGCATTAGATCACGTCTTTCATAAGAAAACCATAATGTACAAATGAACAGGTGTAAGTACACCATTTACAAACCTTGCAGAAGATAGGCAGAGCAGCTTATGCTGTCAGGAGTTTATTTCGTTTCATCCTTTTTCTATCGCTTAATTACTACACTTTGTCACTGAACTTAACTGCTTTAAACTCCACAACTTGCACCTGTGCTGGCATGTAGAAACACATTAAAATCACTAAGTGTGTGTTATTAGCCTTGAAGATGCCATATTAATAACGATAATAATAACACATCTCCATGGGGAAGTGGAACAGAATTCTTCCTCCGTAAGCCATGCGTGTCGTAAGAGGCGACTAAAATGCCGGGAGCAAGGGGCTAGTAACCCATTCTCCTGTATATATTAGTACTAAATGTAAAAGGAGAAACTTTTGTTTTTCCTTTTGGGCCACCCCGCTTCGGTGGGAAACGGCCGACGTGTTCAAAGAAGATATAATAATAACACAATAATAATCACTCTAAGGCGCATTAATAATGATAATAATAACAACACAATAATAATCACTCTGAGGCATATAAAGCATTAATATAGACATTTTGCTTAATCCATTTATGATATTTTTTCAAAATTATATAATAAACACGCTATAATAATAATAATAATAATAATAATAATAATAATAATATAATAATAATATAATAATAATAATAATAATAATATTTTTATTTTGATGCAAGTTACAAGTATACATAGTTATTGGTAGTTACAATTATAAAACTGTAATGCAAGGAGAGCCACTGGCATGCCATGGCATTAGGGGCAGCTTATTCTAAAGACTTATTCACTAAGTACTAAATACTAGAGAAATTGATTGAGTTTCTTCTAGTTATATATTTTATTTCACATTAACAAAATGATGATACTATACTATTTTAAATGACAATATGATGATATGAAATTGCAACAAGTGTTAAGGAGGATGACAATATAAAACTGAGATTATCTTAAGTAAAATAACATTGGGTTTGAAAGTTTGTTACATTATAAGTATTTAGTATAGGGTGAGTAGGTGATTTTTGAGAAGAGTCTTGAATTGATTTTCCGACAAGGTTAACTTAATATTTACTGGTAATGAATTCCAGATTCTGGGGCCCTTTATGTGCATAGAATTTTTACATTGGTTAGTATGGACTCTGGGTATGTCAAATAGTGATCTGTGTCTTGTGTCGTGGTCGTGGGACCTATTAAAGTTGTTGAGGAGAATTTTGAGCGGAGGGTTGATATTAGCATGTAGAGTTTTATGTATGTAGAAGGCACATGAATAGGTATGAATATTTTTTACGGTGAGTAGTTTTAAAGTTTTGAATATAGGTGGAGTATGATGTCTAGAGTGGGAATTTGTTATCATCCTGACTGCAGCCTTTTGCTGGGTTATGGGTGGTCTAAGGTGATTTAATGTTGTTGAGCCCCATGCACAGATTCCATAGGTAAGATAAGGGTAGATAAGAGAATGATATAGTGCAATGAGAGCTTGTTGTTTCACATAATAGCATATCTTTGATAATATACCTACTGTCTTTGAGATTTTCTTGGATATTTGTTGTATATGTGTTTGGAATTTAAGACTACTGTCAAGGTGGATTCCTAGGAATTTTCCCTCTGTGAGTCTTGTGATGGGTGAACCATTGAGCGTTATGTTAAGCGGAACATTTGTAGCTTTGTTTCCAAACTGAATGAAGTAGGTCTTGTCAGTATTGAGAGTAAGTTTATTTGTCTTCATCCATGTTGATATTTTCTGTAATTCGGCATTAACTGTGTTGGCTAGTATGACTGGATTTGGGTGAGAGAAGACATATGTTGTGTCATCTGCAAATATGGGTTTGAGTAGTTGTGATGCATTCAGTAGGTCGTTTATGTAAATGAGGAATAGGAGTGGCCCCAGGACACTTCCTTGAGGGACTCCGACTGTAATTTGTTGTGTGGAAGAGTTCTCTCCATTTGTGTACACGTACTGGCTTCTGTTGCTAAGGTACGACTTTAGGTAGTTGAGTGGGTGCCCCCTAATACCATAGTGCGCTAATTTTGTGAGCAATAAATCATGGTCGACTGTATCAAATGCTTTGCGTAGGTCTATGAAGATTCCCAGCGGAACTTCTTTCTTCTCAAGTGCGGTGTATATTAACTCTAACATGTGTGTTAGAGGTATCGGGAAGATTGAGGGAATATTTTGAGGAGTTGTTAAATGTTGATGAAGATAGGGAAGCTGTGATTTCGTGTATAGGGCAAGGAGGAATAACATCTTGTAGGAGTGTGGAAGAGCCAGTTGTGAGTGTGGGGGAAGTTCATGAGGCAGTGGGTAGAATGAAAGGGGGTAAGGCAGCTGGGATTGATGGGATAAAGATAGAAATGTTAAAAGCAGGTGGGGATATAGTTTTGGAGTGGTTAGTGCTATTATTTAATAAATGTATGGAAGAGGGTAAGGTACCTAGCGATTGGCAGAGAGCGTGTATTGTTCCTTTGTATAAAGGCAAAGGGACAAAAGAGAGTGCAAAAATTATAAGGGAATAAGTCTGTTGAGTGTACCTGGTAAAGTGTATGGTAGAGTTATTATTGAAAGAATTAAGAGTAACACAGAAAGCAGAATAGCAGATGAACAAGGGGGCTTTAGGAAAGGTAGGGGGTGTGTAGACCAAGTGTTTACAGTGAAACATATAGGTGAACAGTATTTGGATAAGGGTAAAGAGGTTTTGTGGCATTTATGGATTTGGAAAAGGCGTATGATAGGGTGGATAGGGGGCAATGTGGCAGATGTTGCAGGTGTATGGAATAGGAGGTAGTTTACTGAAAGCAGTGAAGAGTTTTTATGAGGATAGTGAGGCTCAAGTTAGAGTGTGTAGGAGGGAAGGGGACTATTTCCCAGTAAAAGTGGGCCTTAGATAAGGATGTGTGATGTCACCGTGGTTGTTCAATATATTTATAGATGGGGTTGTAGAGAAGTGAATGCGAGGGTCTTGGCAAGAGGTGTGGGGTTAAAGATAAAGAATCAAATACAAAGTGGAGTTGTCACAGTTGCTTTTTGCTGATGACACTGTGCTTTTGGGAGATTCTGAAGAGAAGTTGCAGAGGTTAGTGGATGAATTTGATACGGTGTGTAAAAGAAGAAAATTGAAAGTGAATATAGGAAAGAGTAAGGTGATGAGGATAACAAAAAGATTAGGTGACGAAAGATTGGATATCAGATTGGAGGAGAGAGTATGGAGGAGGTGAATGTATTCAGATATTTGGGAGTGGACATGTCAGCAGATGGGTCTATGAAGGATGAGGTGAATCATAGAATTGATGAGGGAAAAAGGGTGAGTGGAGCACTTGAGTCTGTGGAGACAAAGAACTTTGTCCATGGAAGTAAAGAAGGGAATGTAGAGAGTATAGTTATACCAACACTCTTATATGGGTGTGAAGCATGGGTGATGAATGTTGCAACGAGGAGAAGGCTGGAGGCAGTGGAGATGTCATGTCTGAGGTCAATGTGTGGTGTGAATATAATGCAGAGAATTCGGAGTTTGGAAATTAGGAGGAGGTGCGGGATTACCAAAACTATTATCCAGAGAGCTGAGGAGGGTTGTTGAGGTGGTTCGGACATGTAGAGAGAATGGAATGAGACAGAATAACCGAGAGTGTATAAATCTGTAGTGGAGGGAAGGCGGGGTAGGGTGGCCTAGGATAGGTTGGAGGGAGGGGGTAAAGGAGGTTTTGTGTGCGAGGGGCTTGGACTTCCAGTAAGCATGTGTGAGCATATTTGATAGGAGTGAATGGAGATAAATGGTTTTTAATACTTGATGTGCTGTTGGAGTGTGAGCAAAGTAACATTTGTAATAATATTGGTAGAATTACCGACAATATGTTAAGTAAAAGGACACAATTGCAACTAATGTGACATTTTATTGTGGCAACGTTTCGCTCCTGGAGAGCGAAACGTTGCCACAATAAAATGTCACATTAGTTGCAATTGTGTCCTTTTACTTAAAGTAACATTTATGAAGGGATTCAGGGAAACCGGCAGGCCGGACTTGAGTCCTGGAGATGGGAAGTACAGTGTCTGCACTCTGAAGGAGGGGTGTTAATGTTGCAGTTTTATAACTGTAGTGTAAAGCACCCCTCTGGCAAGACAGTGATGGAGTGAATGATGATGAAAGTTTTTCTTTTTTGGGCCACCCTGCCTTGGTGGGAATCGGCCGATGTGTTAAAAAAAAAAAATGTGTGTTATAGCATCGTTTGTGCTCTTGTTAGTCCTGAATCCAAATTGACAGGGGTTGAGTACATTGTGTGAGACGAGGTAGGAATAGATCTGTCTATGAATTAATTTTTCGAAGATTTTAGAAAGCAGTGGTAAATTTGAGATTGGTCTATAATTATTCAAGTCAGTTTGGTCACCTCCTTTGTGGATCGGGGTGACCCTAGCTATTTTGAAAATTGATGGGAAGGTAGAAGATTCAATGGATTTATTGAATAATGCTGCTATAATTGGTGACAGTACGTGTGAAGCTTTTTTGTACATAAATGGTGGTAAGCTGTTTATGTCTCCTGCTTTGTTTTTAAGGGTGTTGATTATGAGTGAGACTTCAATTGAGTTGGTAGGAGCTAGGAATAGTGTATCTGGGTAGGTGTTGGTGAGGTAGTCTGTTGGGCAAGTGTTCGAGCTTGGGATTTTACTCGCTAGATTCTTTCCTATGGTGGAGAAGAAAACATTAAGTCTGTTTGCTGTCTCAGTTGGTGAGAGTAGGGGTTCGTCTGTTTTTTATAATTTGATGGTATTGTTCGTGGATATCTTTTTATTTCCTAGAATTGCAGATAGGGTTTTCCAGGTCTTTTTCATATCACCTTTTACGGTCTGGAGTCTGTTCTCATAATACAATTTTTTGGACCTTCTTATCAGGCTAGTAAGGATTGATGAGAAGCGTTTGGATTGTTCTCTGGTTATTAGACCCCTTCTGTATTGTTTTCATATTGGTGCCTCTTGTTTATGGATTTAAGGATGCTGGGTGTTAGCCAGGGATTGTTAAGTCTCTTAGCTGTGATCTGTTTAGTTTTTGGGCAATGTCTGTTATAGAGGTTGTGTGTTTTTAAGAAAGTTCTTGATGCATTCATTAGTATCTGAATATGTTTCTAATTCATTAAGCCAGTCAATGTTCGTCATAGCTGATATAAAATTATTAACAGCTGACTCATTATGTAGTCTGAAGGTAACTTTTGCAATTTCTTGGGGCAAAATGCCTAGGTTAGTTATGAGAAAGGTAGGGTAGTGGTCTGTGGTGTTTTCTGTGATTATGCCTGATTTTGAGGGATATAGTGTTAGTCCAGATGTGGTCTAGTAACAAGGTACTATTCTCAGAGATTCTTGTAGGTTTTGATATTGTTGGTAGTAATAAGCAGTTGCTCATAGTGTTTGTGAATTCAGTTACCTGTGGGTCCTGGTCATGAAGGAGATTTATGTTTAAATCTCCTGTGAGCACAAATGATCTTTGTTAAGGCGTGAATCGATTATCAGGTTTCCTAGTTTTTCACTAAAGTGGTGGATGTTTGACTGTGGTAATCTGTAGATGTTTATCACTGTGAGGGGTTTTGCAGGTCTTTTGATTTAAATGTAGCTATAATATATTCTCCATGTTCATCCCTTGTGCAAGAGTTTTGATACATTCGAGTTGATCTGTATAATATATTGCTGTTCCACCCCTCACTGGTCTGTCCTACAGTTGTGAATAGCTGTGTAACCTGGGATGGCATATACACCTGTAGTATCAGGCTTCAGCCAGGTCTCAGTGAGTGTGATGATTGACATATTGGTCTGTAGGGATTGAAGTAGTGATGTGAAGTCATCATAATGTTTGCTCAAAGATCTAACATTGTAATTGAAGATAGTTAAGTTATATACATATAAATTAACATAAATATGAATGTTTTCCAGTCGGCTGCGGAGTGAACATAATCTATTCGTGTCCAGGCTGGTAACGACAACAACAACTAGTTTGTTTACAAAACTCGTGAACCTTCTACACTCTCATTCTCTTGTGTTTATTCATTTAATCTTGTTTACTCACCTCTCAATCTACATTAAGACTGCCTCAACCACTGCCTCTACCACTGCCTCAACCACTGCCTCTACCACTGCCTCAACCACTGCCTCTACCACTGCCTCTACCACTGTCTCTACCACCGCCTCTACCACTACCTCTACCACTGCCTCAACCACTGCCTCTACCACTGCCTCCACTCATAGAAGCAATTGTTGATTTGTTTTTGCCACACATCTTGGCAAGCTCCACAAGTCGCACACCACTCTCGTATTTTTGTATAATTTCCTTCTTCACTTCTATGCGGTTTCTCACTTTCTTTACCACAGGGGTGCCACTAGGAAGTTCATTGGGCTCATGGCAGCTTATTTCACAGTCGAACTTAATGAAGAAGCACCACGAAACACAATGAATTAATTGTGAAATGTTTGTATGAGCTCGCAGGGTAATGTTCACTCGAAGGATAAACAAAGCCAGACTGGCTCACGACGCCTGCATGGGGAGGCGCGGGGCAGGCAGACAGGTCTGGTACGCAGTTCGAAACACGGGGCATGTTCGATACTTGGGACAAAATTGGTTCAAAAAAGCGTTTGAAACTTGAATCATTTGATACTCGATGCGTTCGAAACTTGGGGTTCCACTGTACATATATGCTAAGTTTTTGCCTGAGAAGCTGGGCAAACTTTGGGCCTTCATTTTATTGTATATCCTGAGCTGTAATACTGAAATTTAGACAAGAATCTGTGTAAAGGTAGAAAGTTGAAAGTGAACATATATAAGAGTTAAGGTAATGAGGGAATCAAACAATTTAGATAAAGAAAAACTGGATATCACATTGGAGGGAGGGAGTATGGAAGAAGTAAATGTTTTCAGATATTTGGGAATTCACTTGTCAGCAGATGGGTTTATGAAGGATGAGGTTAACCATAAAATTGATGAAGAAAAAAGGTGAGTGGTGTGTTGAGGCATCTGTGGAGACAAAAATCATTATCCATGGAGGCAAAGAAGGGAATGTACGAGAGTATAGTGGTACCAACACTCTTGTAAGAGTGTGAAGCATGGGTTGTAAATGCTACAGCGAGGAGGCGGCTGGAGGCAGAGATGTCCTGTCTAAGGGCAATGTGTGGTGTAAATATTATACAGAGAATTCAAAGTGTGGAAATTAGGAGGACGTGTGGAGGGCTCAAGAGGGCTGTTGAGATGGTTTGGTTATTTAGAGAAATAGAAAAAGTAGAATGAATTGGAGTATATAAATCTGTGGGGGAAGGAAGGCGGGGTAGAGGTCGGCCCGAAAGGTTGGAGGGAGGGGTAAAGGAGGTTGTGTTGGCTAGGGGCTTGGACTTCCAGCAAGCATGTTAGATAGGAGTGAATGGAGACAAATGGTTTTTGGGACCTGACGAGCTGTTGGAGTGCGAGCAGGGTAATATTTTGTGAAGGGATTCAGGGAAACTGGTTGGCCGGACTTGAGTCCTGGAGATGGGAAATACAGTGCCTGCACTTTAAAGGAGGTTGGGATATTGGCAGTTTGGAGGAACATCTGAACTATCATATCTGGGCACCTCTGCAAAGACAGTGATTGAGAGTGATGATGAAGGTGTTGAATGATGATGAAAGTTTTTCTTTCTTTTTGGGTCACCCTGCCTAGGTGGGAGACAGCCGACACGTAAAAAAACAAAAAAACTGTGTTTTGGGAGATTCTAAAGAAAAGTTGCAAAGATTAGTGGACAAGTTTGGGAGGGTGTGTAAAGGTAGAAAGTTGAAAGTGAACATAGATAAGAGTAAGATGATGAGGGTATCAAATGAAATATTGGATATTGGATAAATTGGATATCACATTGGAGGGAGGTAGTATGGAAGAAGTGAATGTGTTCAGATATTTGGGAGTTGACTTGTCAGTAGATGGGTTTATGAAGGGTGAGGTTAACCATAGAATCGATGAAAGAAAAAGGCGAGTGGTGTGTTGAGGTATCTGTGAAGACAAAAAAGTTATCCATGGAGGCAAAGAAGGAATGTACAGGAGTATAGTGGTGCAAACAGTCTTACATGAGTGTGAAGAATGGGTTGTAAATGCTGCAGTGAGGTGGAGGCTGGAGACAGTGGAGATGTCATGTCTAAGGGCAATGTGTGGTGTAAATATTATGCAGAGAATTCGTAGTGTAGAAATTAGGAGGTGTGGAGTTACTAAAAGTATTAGTCAGAGGGCTGAAGAGGGGTTGTTGAGGTGGTGTGGTCATTTAGAGAGAATGGAACAAAGTAGAATGAATTGGAGAGCGTACAAATCTGTAGGGAAAGGAAAGCGGGGTAGAGGTTGTCCTTGGAAAGATTGGAGGAGGGGGTGAAGAGGTTTTGTGGGAGAGGGGCTTGAACTTTCAGCAAGCGTGCTTAAGCGTGTTAGATAGGAGTGAATGGAGATGAATGGTTTTTGGAACCTGACAAGCTGTTGGAGTGTGAGCAGGGTAATATTTTGTGAAGGGATTCAGGGGAAACCAGTTGGCTGGACTTGAGTCCCAGAAGTGGGAGATACAATGCCTGAACTTTAACCCTTTGACTGTTCGGACGTATATTTACGTCTTACGAGCCAATGTTTCGGACGTATTTATACGCCTAAATTCTAGCGGCTCAAATGA
>WNWK01034570.1:0-20379 GCA_009830355.1 Cherax destructor
AAATGGGCAATTACGGACCTTGACCCAAACGTAGTACCTGGATACGTCGTGAAGACACACTGTTACTGCCGAATTCACATCCACAGGTACTTCCTGAAACCTGGCGACAATCCTCTCATACACATCGGCAGTGCGAAGCTTAACGAAGATTCTATATGCACCATTTATAGCCACACCACACAAATCGTCATTCTCCAATCCGTAGACGTCGCATACAATGGTAGTCAGTAGAACAGAAGCATTCTGGCCCGACACAGCCCCATGAATCATCTGGATACACACAGTGTTAACTCGGCGACGACTCAACTGCGCCATGTTGTGAAAACAACAATGTCACAAGGCGCCGGTAGAGGCAGGCTAGTTGCACGTCCGCTCGACACCAAGGTTGAGCGACGAATGTCTGGTGGCGAAGGAGTTTACAAGTGATGTAGTGTTGCTGAGACTTATTCAGTGTCCTCCTGGAACGGAGACTGAAATGTTTTGTGCAGCGTTTTAGTCGTCGAAGTAAACATTGAACACCTTAAAGCAGTATACGTATATATGTGTTTACATTTGTTTAAATGTTGCATTTTTTAATAAATTTATTCTTTTTGTTACATAAATTGCACTAAAAAAATAATATTTTCATAAACTGGGAAAATCAAAAGACATATCACAAAAAAAAGGAGTCCAGTTCAATGGTTACTGACAGATAAAGGTTTTACTCTTGTATACAAATATATTAAAAGGTAAAAGTTTCAAGGAGAACTCTTAATAGGTTGTCATTGATTATAATTAAAAATGACGGATGAATTAATTTCAGATTCGCCCTAAAGCGAAATGGTAAAAGTGGTCGTAAATAGAGCAGACCGACTTGCTGAAAATAAGCTACTTACCAATAGAAGATTGCCAGTGGAGTAACTTAAACACAAACTGGATCGAGAGAATATTCATGTTTCAACGATAACCCTGAGAACACGCGCATGTGACTTTGCACTAAAATCTTGTCGCCGTCGTAAGAAACCCAAGATGACCTCTACAACATCTAAAAAACATTTAATATGGACAAACATGTCCTACAATTTCACTGAAGATGAATGGAAATCAGTAAGTAAGCCAATGTTTAATAATCACGATTTTTTTTTAACATCATGTTACATTATGAATGATTCGAATGTTGGACAAAAATTTGTGTGCCAGCTTCAATAATTTTCATACCTGAAAATGTCTGTTTAACTTTCATTGCAGGTTTGTTTCAGTGAGGAATCGATGTTTCAAGCTATGTGTGATAAATCGCAGTTTAAAAGACATGTCATTCAGAAATTCCATCCTGAATGTGTCGTGAGCACCGTTAACCATCTGTGATGGGCTGGTCTGTAATTAGTAGTATAAAGGTAAAAGTAGGCCGTTTATTGTTCAAGGTTCCAAGCGACAGGATCAATATCGCAGAGTTTTGGAGACTAGACTCATTCCTCGGATACGTGACATGTTTCAAGATGAAGAATCATTTCATTTATGCAGGATGACGCACTATTCTATTTCATGATTCGCGAAATATTTTCTTTTTGATTGGCAAAGTAAATCGCCTGATATGAATCCAGTAGAGAGTTTATGAGAGTTTATGAATGCAGAGTCAATTACAACTACAACACATTTAATAGAAAGACTAACATGGGTGTGGAAGCATGATGACGACTTTCTAACCCACTGCTATTCCTGTGTTGAAAGCATACCTGTGTTGAAAGCATACCTGTGTTGAAAGCATACCTGTGTTGAAAGCATACCTGTGTTGAAAGCATACTTCGACACATCGCTCCTCTAATTATGGGTAAAGATTGCTTATATTTTCACTACATTCAATTAAACTATGTTTTACTATAATTGTATCATTCATCCAATATTTTTGAAGGAAAGTCAATGTAATATGCTTAAAACTTACAGTTGTAATGTTTTTCTGGTGCGGCTTCCTTCCTACAATTCGGATTCATCAAGACTATGGTGGTGAATACAAGCTTCCAGAATGAGGCACTGATTACCTCGTCTTCTACTGTCTCCGTTTTCAATACTTGCAATTACTTTATTGGAATAATCAAGCCATTGGTGGGCGAAACGTCTTGCAACAAATATACTTTTGGTGTTGTTTACGTGACTAATTTCTCACAAAATAGTGTCTATTACGACCTGGTATACAAGGTAATATTTATATTACAACCTTTGGAGAAGGTAGTGTGTATAATACGACCAAGTAGACAACGTACTGTGCTTAGTACGACCTGTTGGACAAGGTATCGAGTCTTCTGCAACCTGGTAGATAAGGTAGTGTGTCTACTACGACCTGATATAAAAGGTAGTATGCACACTTTATAAACTGTGCTGTTAAGTTTCAATGACTATAAAAGGGGGGTCGACCAAAGAGACTATTTAAATGAAGTAGGTGTTTCAACATGATGAAAATTAAACAAGAAAGAAGAAGTTCTCAGCCCAGACCTAGTCTAGAAAAGTAACGAAATACATTGAAAATTTATAAAAAATACAGACAACATGAAACGGACAACATGAAAGGCAAATTTGAAAAACATCAGACAAACATGTAAAACGCAACAGGTACTGACAAAAGACAAAAAAATAATCAGTTAACACACAATCAAAAACAAGCAACATGGAAGAGTATAAGTATTGGAAGAGGGCCTCGCGTAAAATAAATATTTTAATTGTCTCATAATTCAGCTGATGTTTATAATTAATTATGGTAAAAGTGGATCTGTGAGTATTATGTTCTTCTTATGGTAATAAATGATGCTTAACATAATAATAATAATAATAATAATAATAATAATAATAATAATAATAATAATAATAATAATAATAATAAAAAATTATTATTATTATTATTATTATTAAAAATATTATTATTATTATTAAAAATATTATTATTATAATTTTTATTATTGACTCATGAAATCGTAGTGACACGATTGCAAAAACCATACATTGGGTGGGGATTGATCCCGCGGTCACAGAATCCTAAAACTCCAAACCGATTCGTTATCTACTCGGTCTACTGGCTAAAATATGATTCATCCAGCTAGGATGCATATATATAACTTGGTGTATATACATACCTAGTTCGATGACTTTTATTATAGCCAGCTGGCCCAGTGGATAAAGCGTCGGTCTGGAGTTTTAGGACTCTCTGACCTCAGGATCAAGCCCCACCCTTGGTATGGTTTATTATTAGTAGCAGTAGTTGTAGCAGGGGGAGGAGGAGTAGTAGTTCCTGTTTCAACGTTTGTGAAAGCTTAAAACTAAACGATTTGGTTTATGCCATAAATCCTAAAACATGAAGTTATTGTAAAATGAACAAATCCATCAGTTGTTTCACAAAAAGTTTCACCGCTGTCTACTAAAACAACTGATGATAAATGTTTAAAAAACATAATCAACACATAACAAAATAAGCATCAAAGATATAACGGTCATCTATTAAAAACAATGCAATAACAAGGGCTGCAATCCAGCTCTGTCGTCTTCCCCGTGTAACTCTTCTATCCATTCCAATAATGACTGCAGTGTTGTTAACTGATATTTACAAAGCTACTGCACCGCTCCTTTATAGGATTTCTAAGTTTTTTACTACACATTTCCCTGTTGGAAAGTTAGAGCGAGGCGAGGGTGCAGTTGGGAGGCGGGTGAGTTAGAGCAGCAGACGTTGCAACGAGATGGAGAGGCGGGACTGGTCACATTGCCAAGATTGGTTCATCATTCATGCTCTACGTAACATTGCTCTACGTAGCATTGCTCTACGTAACATTGCTCTACGTAACATTGCTCTACGTAACATTGCTCTACGTAACATTGTACCTCTTCAACGTAAAACGAGCCCGTACCATGGATCACACAATAGACCCTGTAAATACAACATTCTTTAGCACCTAATACCATAGAAACCACACCCTACTACAGCGAGAGTCCCGCTGGATTTGACTATTTATGTTTCACAGATCACACCTAAAAATTTCAGGTGCATCGTCTAACAGATTCTACGTGACTAACATAGTCATCTAATATAAATACAACCCTAACCATGACAGGTGCTGAAGCCTAGAAAAATAACCTACATTCTATGCAATGTTTAACATCTAACATTCACGGCACCCAGCCATGTATTTATTGGCGTACATACACATAACAAAACTACAGCACATAGCCATACAATGTTTTATATATTTATCAAAGCACATCCTTCATTTTTACATAGAACTGATAGGGTCATGCATAACGAGCCCTCACCATTGGTATCACAATTAACCATGTAAAAAATCTTACATAAACTAAACACATAGAAGAACACATCCTATATCACCTATAACAGAAAATTTATATTACACTACAAAGCTAATCCAGCTTAAAAATATGAAAATCTTTCACAACATGCACCGAAGTTTGCAGGTGCCACGCCAAACAGCAGTCTGCATGACCATCATGAACATGAATATAAAGACAATCCTAACCCTCACAGGCGCCGAACCCCTCAAACTATAAGCCTACATACAACACATATTAAACTCAGTCGTGTGCATATTAACATGCAGAATACTAAAAGCAAACGTCAGAACATATACATCCACTTAACCCACCAGCCATCCTTCCAGCACTCTTCTTTCGATATACCACGTGAGGTTCCTCACGCACAAACCTCAACACCAACAACCCCCCCCTACACAAGAGACCAGCCCGTCACAACCCCTGAACCCTCATTTACCTCCCCACCCCTTTAACCGACTCACAACGCTAATAAGACACCCACATTCAGACAATGATATCCCACTGGGAAATCCCTTTCCCACCGATTCCCATAAGACACTCCCCATCATGGGGAGCCACAGCAAGAAAGAAAGAAAGAAGAAGATGACCAACACCCTCTACCCAGGGGGCCAATGCCGGGTCACCATTTGGAGAAGATCCGGGCGAATGTACCGGCGAACATACAACAACAACAACCGATTCCCATAAAGCCTCCTATTACGACACAGCATCCGATAATAAGTCGCCGCTAAGACCCTCTTACGCACCTCCCACTCATACCCCAAGATACGATAACAAAATCCACAATTAAATATGAAATAGCTCTCTGCACCGGCGCACCCACCCCACCTACATCCAGACAAAATTCCCTCAAAACCGAAATCCCACAAAATCACCTTCCCCATCCACTCGTGTATGCCACCAAGTCGTTCACATAAATACACGGCATGGAATGCCGATTCCACACACCCCACATACCCTACACTCACCCTCTACACAAAACCCCCTCTCTTTAAGTACCAAGCATGACAGGTGGATACCTTGGAGGAATCGGTACATAACCTCCCATATCCATGGTTGTATCCTTAACAAAGGCAACCTCTCCCAGATATCTCCCCATGCATACATCCGATATGCACCTTCGACCAATGCAGCCTCCCTACCCCATACTGCTCACTCAATAACACCCACCCGTATTTGTGCAGAGTCTCTAGTATACATTAACTCTCTCAACATGTCTTCACACTCACACAACTCCAACCCTCCCCAACACCTCTGTACATCCTCATGCAATCTGTCGAACCCCCTCTACACCCTCCCACACAGAGAAACCCCCGCCTCAAATATATACATTTAACCCTACACTTCAAGTCTGTTAACCCGAGACCACCTCTACGAACCGGGAGAGTTACGACTCCCTTCCGCAACCAGACACACTCAGAACCTCAAATAAATCTAAAGACCCTCTTCAGCACCCTTTTAATATCTGACACCGCCAACGTATACACCACAGTCACGTGCCACGCATTGGTGGATCGTCAAATGACTGGGCAGCAAACCATCCAACCTGCTTACCACCCGTTCTGCAATACATCCCGAATTCACCATCCTTGCCATCTGTGCATCCCCCATATACTGAATCCCACAAATCTTTATTCTGTCCACCACACGCCACCCCACATTACCTCCCCATTCCACCATCAAACCAGTGGCCTCTCCAAAACAACCTATGACCCCTCCCACTGCATGTAAACCCTCCTCCTGCACAAGAATTGTAGTATCATCTCGTTCTACACAATAAAACACCGCCTGCCAATCCATGCTAAAACACATCCCCCCCTCTCTCACCCTGCACACCCTCCACAAACTCTTTAATTATCCCTTGCCCCTCATACATGGACCTCCCAGGCACCCCATATTGACCCTTCGCAACAACTCGACCCACCACACATTTCAACCAATTCCCAAATTTTTTACCAAAAAGCTTATAATATGCACAAAGTAATGATATAACCCTGTAAACTTTCACTGCTGGGATGGTCCCCTTTCAGGACCAAGACTACAACTGCCATTGCCTGTAACCCTCCCAACTCACCCTACTCTTTCATTGTATTCATAAGCCTCACGAAAAGCGCCTTTAGTACACACCAATTTTGTAAATAGAATTTGCAGGGCAAGCCATCGATGACCGGTGCCTTGGCCGTACCCATCCCCATGAACGCCCTCTACACCTCACCCTCATCTATTTCTCCATCCAACGTGAAACTTTCACTCCTACCAAGAGCACAGACACATTCTCTCCCAACCTCCGTAAAGCCTCACAACCCACCCCAGCCCTCTTCAAATACTTCCCAAACCATTCATCCATATAACAACTCATCCCCTCTCTCGTCCACAACTCCAGCCTTACACTGTAGCCCCCTTTCCAACTCCGAATGAACTACCAAACGCTCTACCTTAGTTTCCGGCGGGCGCCTTCTCTGCAACCGTAAGACCTCCTCCAGCCCACCCTGCACATGTACCACATCAAATCTCTCATTTTGTAAATCCTGTATACGCCCCTTTAGCACCTCGGTATCCCCCACGGGGTACACTCTCCCCCTCCACGCCTCTCCCGTAACATCCCCGCAACCGCCTCTCAAAGTACTGAAGAAGCCCATAGGACATATGAGCCTCTTGCTTGCCTTACCCCACATATAACTCCCTTATCCTCCCTTTTGCCACCCCATCCCACCACTCCAGCAAGTCACCCGCAACACCATCCTCCTTCCATAAACCCTCCCACATCCTTGAAAACACTTCCCGCCCCTCCTTAACCCCGAAGAGCCTAACATTCAATTTCCAATATCCCTTATACTGCTTAGGCAAACCATCCCAAAACTGCACTATGATCCGAATACACAACATCCACCATATTCACCCTCACCACTTGCCGACTCCCACGCCTCACTCCCTTTTACATTCCATAAACCAACACCCCTCAGGAGATCTCCCAGGGCAGCCTCTTACCATACAGTTCCACGTCTTTCCTACGCACCACACAATTCCAATCATCCCCCACGACAGCAATGGGGGAAAGTGACCAAAGATGGTAAACCAGCTTTCACCCTCACGTCACTCTCTGCAGTCACATACACACCAGTGCCACATGCACTCCCATCCTCCCTCTTCACACCTAAGCACAACAATCGGGCTCGCCTCTCGAAGCAGGACAGCTACCCCCCCTTTCAAACAGTCTGAATGCACCACAAACACACTATACTCTTCCTCCACCAACTCACACCCGGTCTTGTAATTGTGTTCTTGCACGAAGACCACATCAACTCCGTAACGTCTGAGAAACTCCCGAAAACACATTCTCTTCACGACATCTCGCAACCCATTTATATTCACAGTCATACACCTTATGGCAGGGTTTATTTCCGCCTCCTCAGCACTGATGCACCACTAGACGCATGCCAGCCCCTGCTGCCACACTCTCCACTCGAGGCTCGTGATCCTCCCTTAGCCATTTCTGGTTCCTGGGATCCAAAAGGTCCACCACATGCCACATCCGCTCATGCTTTCTTTCTCAATCTCTGAGTCGGGGTCAGGAGGTCATCACAGTCCGATTGCGTTTCCACCCTCTTGCGTGTGACACAATCCTCCTACATATCTACCTCCAGAGAGGCATCATGGTGGACCTCCACTGCCACCATCATCATGGCCTCCACAGCAGCCATCACCGCCACTTGGGACACCAGACTCCTTCCACTCTGGATGTTCGGCTCTCCAAGGCCATCTACCATCCTCGCCTCACCCACCACACCTAGCGTTGCTAACAGTTCGTCCAATACCATTGCCAACATTTCCTCAACCACCCTCTCCGCTTCACTCTTAGGGTCCGCACCACCTTCCGAAAGGGGGTACGTAGGGCAAGCCTCCCGAGGGAGAGGCAGGCATTGCCCCTCCGGCTGCAACTCCTGCTCCACCTCGTCACTCCACGAGGTTCCGCTCCTTTCTTACGTTCTCCTACTCGGGCGCAAGCATTGGATCATTGCCCGTATCCTGCGACTGATACTGGCGTCTACACTGCACTGCAATGTGGTCATATGCTCCACAGAGGCGCCACATTCGGTGCTGCCCTGCATGACACCATAACTTGTGTGCGGAAATCATCCAAGATCACATAAGATGGTATGGGGTGCTTCAATGACATCTTCAGCATAAACGTGCCCTCTGGCAGGCCAGCATATGCTGCCTCCGCCCATTTACAAATGGTCGCCAGGTGAATCGTCCCATACTGGTCAAAGACGGCGCGTAAGTCCGTCTCCTGGGTTGACAAACTCACAGCCATCCTGGTACCTCTCCACCAGTCGTTCGTAAACACAGGCAGACCGCAACTTGACGAAGACTCTTTAGGCCCCATTAAACGCCACTCCATACAGCTCCTCATCAGCTAATCCGTACGTGTGTCGCGCATTATCGCCGGCAAATGCACAGACACTATTTGCGGCATTACAGCTCCACACACCAGATCAATACACAGTGTTTATCCTCCTGACATGCTGTGCCATCTTGGGAAAATCTCCGCTTCAACCAACGTCCAGCAGAGGGCAATAGCCACACCAGTTTTACTTAATCGGCACGACTATATATATATATATATATATATATATATATATATATATATATATATATATATATATATATATTTTTGGCACGACATATATATATATATATATATATATATATATATATATATATATATATATATATATATATATATATATATATATATATATATATATATATATATATATGTCGTGCCGATTAGGTAAAACTTGAATTTGGCTTAAATATCAACGCTCACCTTGCCATATAAGACAAGTGAAAATTTGTGTATGCAATAATTTCGCCAAAATCATTCTGAACATAACGAAAAAATATATTTCATTGTGTTTGTTTATTATTAAATTAATGTTAACGTATCTAAAATATATTTAGTTGGGTTAGGCTATATTAAATTGCGCTTGTTGTAATAAGGTTAGGTAGGTTTTCAAAGTTTCTCTTGGTACAAAATTATAAATTCTTACATTAACATAAATGAAAAAATATATATTTAAACGTATAAGAATTTTTTAGAAAGGACTAAATTTTAGATGAGTTCTTGCTAATTGACCAGTTTTACCTAATCGGCACGACATATATATATATGTCGTGCCGATTAGTAAAACTTGCGATTTTGTTAAATAGCAACGCTCACCTTGCCATATAAGACAAGTGAAAATTTTGTATGCAATAATTTCCAAACTCCTTCTGAACATAACGAAAAATAATAATTTTATTGTGTTTGTTTATTATTAAATTAATGTTAACGTATCTAAAATATATTTAGTTGGGTTAGGCTAAATTAAATTGCGCTTGTTGTAATAAGGTTAGGTAGGTTTTCAAAGTTTCTCTTAGTACAAAATTATAAATTCTTACATTAACATAAATGAAAAAATATATCTTTAAACGTATAAGAGAAAATTTTAGAAAGGACTTAATTTTAGATGAGTTCTTGCTAATTGGCCAGTTTTACCTAATCGGCACGACATATATATATATATATATATATATATATATATATATATATATATATATATATATATATATATATATATATATATATATATATATATATATATATATATATATATATATATATATATATATTAAGAGTAAGACAGAAAGCAGGATAGTAGATGAACAAGGGGCTTTAGGAAAGGTAGGGGGTGTGTAGACCAAGTGTTTACAGTGAAACATATAGGTGAACAGTATTTGGATAGGGATAAAGATGTTTTTGTGGCATTTATGGATTTGGAAAAGGCGTATGATAGGGTAGATAGGGGGCAATGTGGCAGATGTTGCAGGTGTATGGAATAGGAGGAAGGTTACTGAAAGCAGTGAAGAGTTTTTATGAGGATAGTGAGGCTCAGGTTAGAGTGTGTAGGAGGGAAGGGGTTTATTTCCCAGTAAAAGTGGGCCTTAGACAAGGATGTGTGATGCCACCGTGGTTGTTCAATATATTTATAGATGGGGTTGTAAGAGAAGTGAATGCGAGGGTCTTGGCAAGAGGTGTTGGGCTAAAAGATAAAGAAGCAAATACAAAGTGGGAGTTGTCACAGTTGCTTTTTGCTGATGACACTGTGCTTTTGGGAGATTCTGAAGAGAAGTTGCAGAGGTTGGTGGATGAATTTGGTAGGGTGTGTAAAAGAAGAAAATTGAAAGTGATTATAGGAAAGAGTAAGGTGATGAGGATAACAAAAAGAATAGGTGACGAAAGATTGGATATCAGATTGGAGGGAGAGAGTATGGAGGAGGTGAATGTATTCAGATATTTGGGAGTGGACATGTCAGCAGATGGGTCTATGAAGGATGAGGTGAATCATAGAATTGATGAGGGAAAAAGGGTGAGTGGAGCACTTCGGAGTCTGTGGAGACAAAGAACCTTGTCCATGGAAGTAAAGAGGGGAATGTATGAGCGTATAGTTATACCAACGCTCTTATATGGGTGTGAAGCATGGGTGATGAATGTTGCAACGAGGAGAAGGCTGGAAGCAGTGGAGATGTCATGTCTGAGGTCAATGTGTGGTGTGAATATAATGCAGAGAATTCGGAGTTTGGAAATTAGGAGGAGGTGCAGGATTACCAAAACAATTGTCCAGAGAGCTGAGGAGGGGTTGTTGAGGTGGTTTGGACATGTAGAGAGAATGGAACGAGACAGAGTGACTTCGAGAGTGTATAAATCTGTAGTGGAGGGAAGGCGGGGAAGGGGTCGGCCTAGGAAAGGTTTGAGGGAGGGGGTAAAGGAAGTTTTGTGAGCGAGGGGCTTGGACTTCCAGCAAGCATGTGTGAGCGTATTTGATAGGAGTGAATGGAGGCATATGGTTTTTAATACTTGACGTGCTGTTGGAGTGTGAGCAAAGTAACATTTATGAAGGGATTCAAGGAAACCGGCAGGCCGGACTTGAGTTCTGGAGATGGGAAGTACAGTGCCGGCACTCTGAAGGAGGGGTGTTAATGTTGCAGTTTTATAACTGTAGTGTAAAGCACCCCTCTGGCAAGACAGTGATGGAGTGAATGATGATGAAAGTTTTTCTTTTTCGGGCCACCCTGCCTTGGTGGGAATCGGCCGATGTGTTAATAAAAAAAAAAAAAAAATATATATAAATATATATATATACATATATAATGCTATATAATGTTGACGGCTTTGAGGGGGACTTGAGCTAGAGTTCGTCACGGCCATGCTAGCTTGAGATTCGTCTGTAAAAACTTGCATTTGTGGACACAGTGGTGCCTATGCTAACCTTCCTAAATATGTGAATACATTCACCTCCTCTATACTCTTTCCCTCCAATCTGATATCCAATGTTTCGTCACCTAATCTTTTTGTTATCCTCATCACCTTACTCTTTCCTATATTCACTTTCAATTTTCTTCTTTTACATACCCTACCAAATTCATCCACCAACCTCTGCAACTTCTCTTCAGAATCTCCCAAAAGAACAGTCATCAGCAAAAAGCAACTGTGACAACTCTTACTTTGCATTTGATTCTTTATCTTTTAGCCCAACACCTCTCGCCAAGACCCTCGCATTCACTTCTCTTACAACCCCATCTATAAATATATTGAACAACCACGGTGACATCACACATCCCTGTCTAAGGCCCACTTTTACTGGGAAATAATCTCCCTCTCTCCTACACACTCTAACCTGAGCATCACTATCCTCATAAAAACTCTTCACTGCTTTCAGTAACCTACCTTCTATTCCATACACCTGCAACATCTGATACATTGGCCCCCTATCCATCCTGTCATACGCCTTTTCCAAATCCATAAATGCCACAAAAACCTCTATACCCTTATCTAAATACTGTTCATCTATAAGTTTCACTGTAAACAGTCTACACACCCCCTACCTTTCCTAAAGCTCCCTTGTTCATCTGCTATCCGACTCTCCGTTTTACTCTTAATTCTTTCAATAATAACTCTACCATAGACTTTACCATGTATAATCAACAGACTTATTCCCCTGTAATTTTTGCACTCTCTTTTGTCTCCTTTGCCTTTATACAAAGGAACAATACACGCTCTCTGCCAATCCCTAGGAACCTTATCCTCTTCCATACATTTATTAAATAATAACACCAACCACTCCAAAATAATGTCCCCAACTGCCTTTAACGTTTCTATATTCATCCCATCAATCCCAGGTGCCTCACCCCCTTTTATTCTACTCACTGCCTCACGAACTTCCCCCACACTCACAACTGGCTCTTCCTCACTCCTACAAGATGTTATTCCTCCTTTCCCTATACACAAAATCACAGCTTCCCTGTCTTCATCAACATTTAACAACTCCTCAAAATATTCCCTCAATCTTTCCGATACCTCTAACTCTCCATTTATTAACTCTCCTCTCCTATTTTTAACCTTCAAATTATTTTGTTCCCTAGGCTTCCTCAATTTAATTCTCTCACTCCAAAACTTGTTCTTATTTTCAACAAAATTTGTTGATAACAGCTCACCCACTCTCTCATTTGCTCTCTTTTTATATTGCTTCACCACTCTCTTAACTTCTATTTTTCAATGCATATACTCTTCCCTCATTGCATCACTTCTACTTTGTAAAAACCTCTCATTTGCTAACTTTTTCTCCCTTACTACTCTTATTCGACAAACTTCTGCTGAACACTCTAACACTACATTCTTACCTACCCCATACATCTATCTTCCAATAGTTGTTTATATATTACGCTAACTGCCTCCTCTTTTAGTTTCAAAACCTTCACCTCTTTCTTACTTGCTGCTTCTGTTTTCCTTGTATCCCATCTACCTTTTACTCTCACTGTAACTACAACTAAAAAGTGATCTGATATATCTGTGGCCCCTCTATAAACATGTACATCCTGAAGTCTACTCAACAGTCTTTTGTCTACCAATACATAGTCCAACAAACTACTGTCGTTACGCCCTACATCATTTCTTGTATACTTATTTATCCTCTTTTTCTTAAAATATGTATTACTTATAACTAAACCCCTTTCTATACAAAGTTCAATCAAAGGGCTCCCATTATCATTTACACCTGGCACCCCAAACTTACCTACCACACCCTCTCTAAATTTTATATAATCAATGTAGGGAGGTACCACCTCTAGAACTTGAGTGGGACCCTCATCCTCAAAGAAGATAATAAACGTACTTCAGGGAAAACTCAAGATACTCCCAGGAGCTGTTTCAATATTTTCTTCTCTTACCACACCCTATATTCTATATTCTATGTGAACTTTATTAATAGACAGAAAACATTGTCACGAAACACAAGCATGAATACATTGATACAATATATCAAAGATTATGAATCTCCTCCAGCTCCTCAAAAGCCGGACGTGAGCCAAGTATGCAGCATGCATTTTCCCTCTGGATTGCCACGCTGAGGAGCTGGAACCTGAAAGTGGCTGCTCTTGGGTCCGTGGTGTGTCGACGAGTCTGGAACCCAGTTCTTTAAGGAAACGTGTGGCATTTTTTCCTCATGATCCTAATGTCTTTGTTCCCAATGGGACAAATTTATACTGTTGGCTTATGTCACTGTATTTGCCGATCTTGTACTCCTTACTGTCGCCCAACACTGTGGTAGATGTAGGTGTCAGCCAGCATCGACACACAGGTTTAGTCCCATGCTAAGATCTTGCCATTCTTCCATGGATAGATGGTGATCCCATCGGGGCGGTTGCCTGGGTTCTGGGTATTGTTGGCTGCTAGTGATCGGGGGTCTCTCTCGGCTGGGCTTCCAGCTGTAGCAAGGCTTCTCTTTATGATGTCGTTGACCGCATTGTGTCTTGCATGCCAGCCCTTGGTTTTGGAACAGTTAGGACCATGTAGACCATATTGGTCGGCATGCACATTGCAATAAGAAGGGATTTAGGGTCGAGGCGTGTTCCCATTGCCGAAATGGGAACTGTTTGGAGAAAGTCCCCAGAGTGATGTGCACTCATAACATGGAGATGGGAAACCTCCCTGTCTGAAGTTACAGCCCTAAGCATGTTGGCAAGCACCTTTTCAGCAATGGGGCCATCCCAACTTGACTGTTTATAGGCCAGTGCTGCACTTGGTTTTGGTGCTGCAGCAGCAAGAGTCTCCCATTCAGTGATGGCACTGGCGTAGCTAGGGTCCTGTATTCCTGCTGAGTCACTAAGGTTGTCCAGAAGAATTTGTTTTATTAACTCGTTTGATGCTATGGAAGATTATCGGAAAGTTGGTAGGGCAATCTGGGAGGATTTGCGTACTCCCAGCCCCGCAAGCCTGACTGGAAGTGAGGCTTGCAACCACTGTCAATCTTCAAGGGAAATATTCAATACACTCTTTAGCATGGTGTAAGGAGGGAGTCATATTCCTTGAGTTTCGAACTGCTGAAGGCTGGGGAGCATCTTAGGAAGTAGATAAGTTTTGGGATTGAGAGGCACATGGTGAGTAGATAGAAGGCTTCAAGTGTATCGATGTCTTTCATCCTGCCTTCCATCGAATTGAGATTTGAGATTTTCATTTATCCTGTCTTCCATCGAATTGAGATCTGAGATTTTCATTTATAGGATCAGAGCAATGGCTGTTGGCTGGATCAATGGCTCGTGCTCCTAGTAAAACAGCACTAATATTCTGGATCATCTGTCGATAGAATGACTTCGAGAGTGTATAAATCTGTAGTGGAGGGAAGACGGGGTAGCGTTCGTCCTAGAAAAGGTTGGAGGGATTTAAGAACATAAGAACATAAGAACATAAGAACATAAGAAAGAAGGAACACTGCAGCAGGCCTACTGGCCCATGCGAGGCAGGTCCAAATCTCCAACGGCTTAAGCTCCGACCCAGCCAGGTCAGGTTACATTCACTTAAGGAGGGAACACTGCATCTGACCTAGCACAGGCTAGTCAGGACCAACTCACACCCAACCGCACCCACTCATATAATTGTCTAGTTGACCACCTGGTCAGCCGACCACCTGGTCAGGTCACTTCCACTTAAGGAATTAGTACAGCTACTGACCTGGTAATACAAGCTAGTCAGGTCCAAATTCACACCCATCCACACCCACCCATGTATTTATCTAACCTATTTTTAAAACTACACAACGTCTTAGCATCTATGACGGTACTCGGAGTTTGTTCCACTCATCCACAACTCTATTACCAAACCAGTGCTTTCCTATATCCTTCCTGAATCTGAACTTTTCCAACTTGAAACCATTGCTGCGAGTCCTGTCTTGGCTGGATATTTTCAGCACGCTATTTACATCCCTTTATTTATTCCTGTTTTTCATTTATACACCTCAATCATATCCCCTAATTCTACGCCTTTCTAGAGAGTGCAGATTCAGGGCCCTCAGTCTATCCTCATAGGAAGATTTCTGATACATGGGATCAACTTTGTCATCCTCCTTTGTACGTTTTCCAGTGCATTTATATCCATTCTGTAATACGGTGACCAGAACTGTGCAGCATAATCTAAATGAGGCCTAACCAAAGATATATAGAGTTGTAGAACAACCTGAGGACTTCTATTATTTATACTTCTTGATATGAAGCCAAGGATTCTGTTAGCTTTATTGCGAACACTTATGCACTGTTGTCTTGGCTTCAGATTACTACTAACCAGAACTCCTAAATCCTTCTCGCAATCACAAGTAATAAGATCTACATTATTCAGCTTATATGTGGCATGGTTATTGTCCTGCCCAACATTTAGAACTTTGCATTTGTTTACATTAAACTGCATCTGCCACTTCTCCGACCACTGCATCAGTCTATTCAAATCATCCTGGAGTGCTCTAATGTCCTCATTTTAATGAATTGGACGACCTATTTTGGTGTCATCAGCAAATTTACTTATGTTACTATTTATTCCCTCATCTATGTCGTTTATGTAAATTGTAAACAACAGGGGCCCAAAACTGACCCCTGTGGAACACCGCTTGAGACGTGCCCCATTCTGATTTCTCTCCATTTATGCAAACTCTCTGCCGCCTATTTGTCAACCATGCCTCTACCCAGGAAAAAATTTCTCCTCCTATTCCGTGTGCCTTAAGTTTCCTCAGTAGCCTCTGATGTGGAACTTTATCGAAAGCCTTACTGAAGTCCATATACCAATATCATATTCATTACCATGATCTACCTCCTCAAACACCTTAGTGAAAAAAGTTAGTAAATTCGTAAGACAGGAACGCCCCTTAGTAAAACCGTGTTGAGATTCATTAATCAATTTATGCTTTTCAAGATGGCTACGAATTGCCTCGGCAATTATTGATTCCATAAATTTACCAACTATGTAGGTAAGGCTTATTGGTCTATAGTTCGAAGCTAAGGACCTGTCACCTGCCTTGTAAATAGGTATTACATTTGCCCTTTTCCACTTGTCTGGCACTATGCCAGTTTGTAGTGATATATTGAAAAGATTTGCCAAAGGTTTGCTAAGTTCCTTTTTACATTCCTTTAAAACTCTTGCAAACAGTTCATCAGGGCCTGGGGATTTGTTAGGTTTTAATTTCTCTATTTGTCTGAGGACCATGTCACTAGTTACCCCAATCGAGCATAGTCTATTATCTTCCAGTTCTACATAATTTATTATTTCTGGAATTCCGCTAGTATCTTCCTGAGTAAAACTGAGAGGAAGTAAGTATTGAAAATTTCACACATATCCTTATCACTGTCCGTGATTTGTCCTGAGTTACTCTTAAGTGGGCCTATCTTGTCCCTAATCTTACTTCTGTATACCTGAAAGAACCCTTTTGGGTTAGTCTTCGAATCCCTTGCGACCTTAGCCTCATAATCCCTTTTTGCTTTTCTTATTCCTTTTTTTATTTCTCTCTTTAATTGAAAATATTGATTTCTTATCTGTCCATCCCCTCTTTTGATACGCCTATATATGCCTCTCTTTTGACCAATGAGATGTTTTAATCTATTGTTCATCCATTTAGGATCATTTTGTTAGATCTAATTTCCCTACTTGGAACAAAGGTTGTCTGGGCAGCTAGAACTACGCTCTGAAAAACGTCATATTGGCAACCAAAACCACCTACCTGACCCATAGTCAGGTCATCCCAATTTAGCCCACCTAGGTAATTTCTCAGCCCCATGAAGTCGGCAACACGAAAGTCTGGAACAGAGACTTGATTGCAGTTACCTGTGTAATTCCATGATATATTAAAGCTAAGTGATTTGTGATCGCTTTCCCCAAGCTCTTCATTAACCTAAAGATTATTAATTAGTGATTCTTTGTTGGCAAGAACCAAATCAAGCAAGTTGCTACCTCTAGTTGGTTCTATCACAAACTGTTTTAAAAACAATCCTGAACCGTATCAAGAAAGTCACTAGACTCGAGATTGCCTGTCTCATTGTTCCAATCAATTTGTCTAAAGTTAAAATCTCCCATTAACACAACATTTTCATATCTAGACGCCTTATGAATTTCGTCCCATAGCAGCTTACTGCACTCCCTATCCAGACTTGGGGGCCTGTAAATCACACCAAAATTAATTTTTCACGACCCTCGAGAAACTGTAGCCAAACAGATTCTGTGTCCGCTGTTTCTAATCTTATATCATGTCTAACACAACAATTTAAATTATCTCTGACATACATCGCCACTCCACCACCCTTCCTGTTGACCCTATCAGTGTGGAATAGTTTGTAACCCTGAATGTTGCACTCGGAAGGCATTTCTCTATCTTTCAAGTTGAACCAGGTCTCTGTTATAGCATAATATCTATATTACCTGCACTTGCAAGTAATCTTAGCTCATCTATCTTATTTCTTAGACTCCTACTATTTGTATAGTAAACCTAAGGAGCTAGTCACTCGTTGCCCTCTACTATCTCTCTTGTTTGTTGATCAATTGCTTTGCATTTACAAACTTTATTTTGAATATTGTTTTTTAAACATATCCCTGAGGTATCCTGGTAATATCTGCTGTTTCCAGGCCTAATACTACAGCCTGATTGTTTCCACAAACACCCATACCTCTATAATCTATCAGTTTAAAGTCCTAGACAAGTCTCCAATGACCCCTCAATCGTATCGGCTAATGCAATCACCCAGCCCCAGAGAGATGAACCCCATCCCTTGCATACATATCACGTTTGCCATAAATTTGTCCCAGTTATCAATAAATGGAATTGAGTTCCTTGCAGTACCTGTCTAGCCAGCAATTTATACCAATTGCCCTAGACATCCATTCATTGCCCACTCCCTTCTAGGCAAAATGCTACATATGATTGGGATACCTCCCTTAGACCTAACGACTTCTATGGCTGACCTGTACTTATCTAGTAGCTCCTGTCTCCTGCCCTTCCCAATGTCATTTCCACCAGCACTAAGACAGATAATGGGCTTGTTCCCATTACCTGACATAATATTTTCCAACCTGCTGACTATGTCACCAACACCAGCTCCTGGGAGGCACACCCTCTGTCTGACCTTCCTGTCTCTGTTACAAAAGCACGGTCCAATATCTTACCTGAGAGTCTCCCACAATCAGAATATTCTTACCTTGATTAGCAGGGAGTCAGTGGTACCTTTAACCTCACTGACCACTGAAGTACACTGTCCTGGAGAACAGAGAATCGATTTCCTACCTTCACATCTTCTCTATTAACCTTCCTATCTTCCTTCTTCCTGAATTGTGAACCACTTGCCACTTAAAGCGGCTGCCACTTTCACTGTTGGTAGCCATTTCCTCCTTACCAGCTCCAACCATCTCACACTCACTCCCACACCCACACCCATCTAGGCGAAGCTTCAGCCTCCTATTTTCCTCCTGAAGCAGTAGAACCTCCTTCTTCAACACTTCAACCTGAGATTCTAAAACACTGCAGCGAGCCATGTGCTCGGTATCACCCCACGCTGGAGGTTTTGTGTGCGAGGGGCTTGGACTTCCAGCAAGCGTGCGTGAGTGTGTTAGATTGGAGCGAATGGAGACAAATGTTTTTTAGGACTTGACGTACTGTTGGAGTGTAAGCAAGGTATCATTTATGAAGGGATTCAGGGAAACCGGCAAGTCGGACTTGATTGCTGGAGATGGGAAGTACAGTGCCAGCACTCTGAAGGAGGGGTGTTAATGTTGCAGTTTTGAAACTGTAATGATTCCACGAATCTCGCAAGACAGTGATGGAGTGAGTGATGATGGAAATTTTTCTTTGTCGGGCCACCCTGCCTTGGTGGGAAACGGCCTATGTGAAAATATATTATATATATATATATATATATATATATATATATATATATATATATATATATATATATATATATATATATATATATATACGTATATATATATATATATATATATATATATATATATATATATATATATATATATATATATATATATATATATATATATATATATATATATATATATATATATATATATATATATATATATATATATATATATATATATATATATATATATATATATATATATATATATATATATATATATATATATATATATATATATATATATATATATATATATATATATATATATATATATATATATATATATATATACGGTTCTGAGAATTACAAAAAAACTGATTTAATATAATGGTAAATAAATTTAGATTAAGCTTTGATATTCAGTGGAGAGTGCAGTGACCTATTGAGGTCCTAATCCGTCTAGGTACAGTGGTTCAAGGGACACTAGGAACCCATAGGTGGTTGCAACATGGTGATTGCAACTAGTTTAATGGTTTAATGAATCAGGTTGTTGGTAATATGATAATGATAATGATAATAATAACGATATTAGAGGATGATACTTGACAATAATGATATGAATGGTGTTAAAATTAAGAATATCCAATTATACAAGAAAGCATGAATATGAGAATTCACACAGGCATATTAACTGACATTGAGAGTATTTCCTGAATATTCTGGAATGTTCTGCGACACCGGTTGACAAAATGAGAGATTTTTCCCTCTATTTCATCAGTTAGAATGTTGCAAATGAAGGTATATAATGATCCACTATTGAAATGTAACTTTTTACCTCACTTGACCTGTTCC
>WNWK01034571.1:0-20376 GCA_009830355.1 Cherax destructor
GCTCTGCCTGCCTCTCACCCGGCTCTGCCTGCCTCCACCCTGGCTCTGCCTGCCCTCACCCTGGCTCTGCCTGCCTCTCACCCTGGCTCTGCCTCCTTTTCCCCTGGCTCTGCCTGCCCCACCCTGGCTCTGCCTGCCTCCCCCGGCCCTGCCTGCCCCACCCTGGCTCTGCCTGTCTCCCCCGGCTCTGCCTGCCCCCACCCTGGCCTGCCTCCTTTTCACCCTGGCTCTGCCTGCCTCTCACCCTGGCTCTGCCTGTCCTCACCCTGGTCTGCCTGCTTCTCACCCTGGCTCTGCCTGCCTCTCACCCTGGCTCTGCCTGCCTCTCACCCGGCCTGCCTGCCTCTCACCCTGGCTCTGCCTGCCTCTCCCCGGCCTGCCTCCTCACCCTGGCTCTGCCTTTCTCCCCTGGCCTGCCTGTTCCCCACCCTGGCTCTGCCTCCCCACCCTGGCTCTGCCTGCCTCTCACCATGTAACAACTTGTGTGTTTCAACCCTCGAATTTTTTTGGGCCTTTTTAAATTTCATTTATATGCTTGATATGAGGGGGAGTTCCATGCTGGCGCGAATCCTAATACTGGGTATTTATACTGTGTATACTTATTTAAATGTCCCTTTTAAAGATTTTATGCAAGTTATGCATGTGCCGAAGATCTGACGATGCTTATCGCTAGTTCTTCTTCCTATTTTCCTATTCTCAGTTCCTTCCTTTTTAGTGGGTTTCTTTTCTGACCTGCTTCCCCCCCCATCCTCATAAATTTACATTTCTGGATTGAATTCTAGTAGCAACTTGTTAGATCATGGTAGCTTGTTCAGACCATCATGTCATATTTTTCCGTCCCTTTGTGTCCTCAGTTTTTTTAGTTTTTTTCTAAACATTGACGTAAAGGGTTTTTTTTCCTCACTTGTCAAAGAGATGGGTTTAAAATGCCCTTTGTAGTACTCCATTTGGTACTTGTCAACAGCCTGACTAGTATCGTTATCCTCGGTCTGCAGTCAAAAAAAAAAAAGGCTTGTTTAAGATGGATGTCCTCCGCGTCTTACTGTGGCACTCTGTTACCTCTCTGTGGCACTCTGTTACCTTTTTACTGGGCACTCTTTACCTTTACTGTGGCACTCTGTTACATCTTACTTGGCACTCTGTTACCTTTACTGTGGCACTCTGTTATTTTACTTGGCACTTGTTCTTCTTACTGTGGCACTCTGTTACCTTTACTGTGGCACTCTGTTACTTTTACTGTGGCATTTGTTACCTCTACTGTGGCACTCTGTTCCACTGCAACACCCCCATTTTTTACAGTTTTTGCCATCTTTTATTTTCTACCCATCCTGGGGAGTGGTAGTTCCCCACACCCATACGGGTGGGTGGTAGTTACCCCACACCCATACTGTGGGTGGTAGTTCCCCACACCCATACTGTGGGTGGTAGTACCCACACCCATACTGTGGGTGGTAGTTACCCCAACCCATACTGTGGGTGGTGTTCCCACACCCATACTGTGGGTGGTATTACTCCACACCCATACTGTGGGTGGTAGTTACTCCACACCCCTGTGGGTGGTGTTACTCCACACCCATACTGTGGGTGGTGTCGCCACACCCATCCTGTGGTGGCAGTCACAGTAAAAGACACATAAAATAAGGACTGCATCCCAACATTTGTTAGTTGCTTCAGTTGTAATGAACTATTTAAAAACTATTGCCTAAATAACAATAGCGATGAGTTTTTAACACAGTCATAACTTCCTACAACAACATTGCCAAGTAGATCATTCGTGTTAAATTATTAACAATAGCAAATAGGTTTGCTGAAGAATAAGACACGTGTGAAGCATCGGGGGGAAACCCAAAGTTGCACATGTTGCACATGTGTCTAATTCATCAACTCGGTTTTCTAAACATTTACATCACCAGGTATTGTTGTGTTTATGGTTATTTATAATTTTATATAATATCATTCTCTTTTCCTCCTCCCCTTCACCCTCTCCCCCACCCACTTCTCCTCCTCCCCTCCCCTCAATACCCCCTCCCCTACCCACTTCTCCCCCTCCCTCAACACCTCTCCTCTCGCATCACACGGGGAAAATCGTTCAGAAATCAACGTTTCATATTTTTTTTAAACCAGCTCGCTGCCAGACGTATCACGGCCGGTTTTTGGAATATGATTGTGTTAAAATATTTGTATTGATTTGTGTAACCTAATGCAGTTCAGTCTAAAAACCTCGTCTATCTTAAATTATCTAAGTTACTTTAAAAGAAAGAGACTCAGGAAGCGTTAATAAACTGGGTGTTTACTAATACGTTCAAATTTTGACGCAATAAAGTGAGATAAGAAAGGATGTTGCACCAGCCTGGAGGATGTCGTGTTATCGCCGGACGCAGACAGTGTTGTCGTGACGCAGACAGTGTTGTCGTGACTCAGACAGTGTTGTCGTGACTCAGACAGTGTTGTCGTGACTCAGACATTGTTGTCGTGAAACTTGTTGTCTGACTCAGACATTGTTGTCGTGACCAACATTGTCGTGACTCAGACGGTTGTCGTGATCAGACATTGTCGTGACTCAGACAGTGTTGTCGTGACTCAGACATTGTCGTGACTCAGACAGTGTTGTCGTGACTCAGACATTGTTGTCGTGACTAGACATTGTTGTCGTGACTCAGACATTGTCTGACTCAGACAGTGTTGTCGTGACTCAGACATTGTGTGACCGACAGGTTGTCGGCTCAGACATTGTTGTCGTGACTCGACATTGTTGTCGTGACTCGACATTGTCGTGACTCAACAGTGTTGTCGTGACTCAGACGTGTTGTGGGCAGACAGTGTTGTCGGAGCGCAGAAGGGGGTTGTCGTGATCAGACATTGTCGGGCCAGACATTGTTGTGACCAGACAGGTTGTCGTGACTAGACATTGTTGTCGGACTCAGACATTGTTGTCGTGACTCAGACAGTGTTGTCTGACTAGACAGTGTTGTCGTGACTAGACATTGTTGTCGTGACTCAGGCATTGTCGACTAAATTGTCGACTCAGACATTGTTGTGACGCAGACGTGTTGTCGACGCAGACAGTGTTGTCGGGCTCAGACATTGTCGTGACGCAACAGGTTGTCGTGACTCAGACATTGTCGTGATCAGACATTGTTGTGACGCAGACGTGTTGTCGTGACGCGACAGTGTTGTCGTGACTCAGACATTGTCGTGACGCAACGTGTTTCGGACTCAGACAGTGTTGTCGGGCTCAACAGTGTTGTCGTGACTCAGACAGTCTGACGCTGACGTGTTGTCGTGACGCAGACAGTGTTGTCGGACGCAGAATTGTCGTGACGCAGAATTGTCGGACGCAGACAGTGTTGTCGTGACGCAGACAGTGTTGTCGTGACTCGACGTGTTGTCGACCAGACATTGTCGGACGCTGACAGTGTTTCGTGACGCAGACAGTGTTGTCGTGACGCAGACATTGTCGTGACGCAGACAGTGTTTGGACGCAACAGTGTTGTCTTGACGCAGACAGTGTTGTCGTGACGCAGACATTGTCGTGACGCTGACAGAGTGTTGTCGGGCCATCTGGCCGTCACAGTTGTAATATATACTTAATTACATTGAGGAGCGATAAACCCGTAGGGGTGACCAAACCCGAAAATGGGAGGCAATCAAGACTCGATTCCAGGAGAGGGAGGGCAACCAATTCCGGGGATCAAGAGCCCTCATTGGAAGGTTTTTTCAATCCCCCCCAAGGGAGGTTCCTTGATGCTGTTGAGGGGCTCTTGATCTAAGATACTGAACCTGTGCTCCAGTTCCTTGAATCGAGCCTGAATGCCCTCCATTGTCCTGGCGCTCTATTTCCCTTGGGTTTAGTGCTCCCTCATAAATACAATTCTTCTTTCAATGACTATTGGGCGTAAAAGAGCTTATAATTACGTATACCCCAAAAAAATAGAAAATGCTGTACTATACAAATGTCATTAGTATATATACAAGTAATTTAAGTCATAACATAAGCACAGTCGAAGCTGCGAAAACCTGAAATCTTTGACTGCCGATGTTCATTACTTGTTTAAATACCTTGAGGTGTGAATGTGACAGCACGAGGCCAGGCACACATGAACAAATTATTAATAGAGGGATTAAAGGTAAACTTCCGTCTCATATGTTTCTGTCTCCATGTGGGGGTTGTTATTATTGGCAAAAAAAAAAAAAAAATATATTATATATATATATATATATATATATATATATAGTAGAAGTGGTGTTGGTGGTAGTAAAAAAAGTTGAGGTACTAGTAGTAGTGGCAATAGTGGAAATGGTGTTAGTAATGTTTAGAAAAAGTGATTGGTAGCTGTAGAAGTGGTAGAAAGTAGTAACAGTAAGTAGTAGCAGGCAGCAGAAGTGGTGGTAGTAGTAATAATAAAGTGGTGGTGGTAAGCAGTAGTATGTATTAATAAAGTGGTGGTCTCAGTAGTGTGGTGTAATAATAGAAGTGGTGGAGTAGTAGCAGAGTAGTAGTAATAATAGAATTTTGGTCTCAGTAGTAGTAGTAATAATAGAAGTGGTGGTAGTAGTGCAGTAGTATAATAATAATAGAATTGGTCCTAGTAGTAGTAATAATGAATTGGTCTCAGTAGTAGTGGTAGTAATAATAGAAGTGGTGGTAGTAGTAGTGGGAATAATAGAAGTGGTGTGGTAGTAGTGCTAAATGGTGGTGGTAGTAGCAGTAGTAGTAGTAATAATAGAATTGGTCTCAGTAGTAGTAGTAATAATAGAAGTGGAGTAGTAGTAATAAGTGGTGGTGGTAGTAGTAATAGTAATAATAGAAGTGGTAGGTGGGAATAATAGAAGTGGTAGTAGTAGTAATAAGTGGTGGTGGTAGTAGTGTAATAATAGAATGGTAGTAGTAGTAATAAGTGGTGGTGGTAGTAGTAGTATAATAATAAAGTGGTGGTAGTAGTAGTAGTAATAATAGAAGTGGTGGTGTAGTAGTAATAATAATGGAAGTGGTGGTGGTAGTAGTAATAAAGAAGTGGTGGTGAAATAGTATTAAAAATAATAGAATTAGTAGTAGTAGAATAATAATGTTTTGTGGTATAAATAATAATAGAAGTGGTAGTAGTAGTAATAATAATAATAAAAGTGGTGGTTGTAGTAGTAGTAGTAATATTGGTGGTAGTAGTAGTAATAGTAATAATAGAAGTGGGGTAGGTAGTGTAAAGAAGTGGTGATGGTGTAAGTAATAATAGAAGTGGTGGTGGTAGTAGTAGTAGTAATAGAAGTGGTGGTGGTAGTAGTAGTAGTAATAGAAGTGGTGGTGGTAGTAGTAGTAATAATAGAAGTGGTGGTGGTGTGTAATAATAATGAAGTGGTGGTATAGTATTAGGTAATAGAAGTGGTAGTGGTAGTAGTAATAGTAATAATAGAAGTGGTGGTGAAGTAGTAGTAATGGTAGTGATGGTAGTAGTAGTAATAATAGAAGTGGTGGTGGTAGTAGTAGTAGTAATAATAGAATTGGTGGTAGTAATAAAGTGGTGGTGGTGATGGTAGTAGTAATAATAGAAGTGGTGGTGGTGGTAGTAGTAATAATAGAAGTGGTGGTGGTAGCAGTAGTAATAATAGAAGTGGAGGTGGTAGTAGTAATAATAGAAGTGGCGGTGGTAGTAGTAATAATAGAAGTGGCGGTGGTAGTAGTAGTAATAATAGAAGTGGTGGTAGTATTTGTAGTAGTAGTAGTAGTAGTAATAAATTGTGGTGGTAGTAGTAGTAGTAATAATAGAAGTGGTGGTTGTAGTAGTATTAATAATAATAATAGAAGTGGTGGTGGTAGTAGTAGTAGTAATAATAGAAGTGGTGTTGGTGGTAGTAGTAGTAATAGTACTAACAGTAGTAGTAGTAGTAGGTGTTGGTGGTGGTAGTAGTAGTAATAGTACTAACAGTAGTAGTAGTAGTAGGTGTTGGTGGTGGTAGTAGTAGTAGTAATAGTAGCAGTAGTAGTAGGTGTTGGTGGTAGTAGTAGTAGTAGTAGTTAAAGTGTTGGTGGTAGTAGTAGTAGTGTAGTTTGATATCTTTATTATGCACCCCATACCCATCCTGTGGGCGGTAGTCAAAAGATTACAGAGGTACATAATGGGTCCAGGGACTGGACCCCAAAGTTATATAGCTGAGCAAGTTACAAAGGTAATGAACTAACAAGCTACAAAGGTAATGAACTCACAAGTTACAAAGGTAATGAAACATGTAAGTAAATTTACTTACTTACGTTTATACATGGTTACAATCATGAACAAATTATAACGCAATGAACACTTCACTAGTCTACACCCAGTCACAACTGTAATGAGTTCTTGGTGCAAATTTTATTGTTGGGTCACACATACACACTTACATATACACATACACACACACACATACACACACATATATACATACACACACACCACACACAACAGGCCCAGCCTTCAATCGACATGTGCACAGGACAAAGGCAATCAACACGCCGCACACACACACACACACACACACACACACACACACACACACACACACACACACACATGTAATGCTTTATTTACAGGAGCAAAGTCAGGATTTTTCCAGAATGGTCTGTAATATACCACTGTGGATAAAATACTTTGACATATCTTGAACATTTCTGAGTGAGTTTCTGAATTCCTTAATTTTGTGCACTCCAGTACATAATGACGCAGGGTGTGACAATAATCCAACGACAAAGTTACATTTTGTTTGGTCTACATCTGGTGGTTTGATTTAACCTGCCAAAGATACTTTGTAACCCAGCCGAGGCGGAGCGGTAGTGACATCCAGAGTCTGCTTATTTTGTTGGATGCACCATAGACATTGGCTCCTCCTGCATGATAGAATGATGATAGATGGACTGACTGGTGTCAATCTCCCGAGTCTTAAGTCAATAAAATTCAGTTCTAGTTCTTTTCGTATTATTGTTCTCAAACTGCTAATGACAAGCCAAGATTGTAATCTACCCCCTTTGAAAGCATAAAAACTTAGCCAATTTATCAGTTCTATCATGCATCTGAAGACCAAGTGAGATGGAATCCACAGCATGTGCACTCTGACTCTACTATCCACAATCCTACCATACCTGTGTCTGGCTTCTGACACAAGCATGCTACAGTTATACTTGATGAGTTGAAGCATTTATGGATGACAGAGAATCAGTTACAATTAGAAAGTCAACCTTAGATACATGGACGCATTTGAGTGCAAGGAGTATGGCAAACAGTTCTGTCTGAAGGGTAGAGGCCCAGTTATTGATGCGTGCTCCAATTTCTTTAAGAGAGCCATCACTCTGTATGACAACACAGCACTACCAGCTGCACCAGTGGATTGGTGAACTGAACCATCAACGTAAATAATTTGTGAGAGAGTGTGCTTTTGGCCAAATTATCAAACAGGCATCATGTTTGGCTTCAAGGCGAAGCTTTGGTTGTGATTTAAAAGTAGTTTGGGGAAATGGAGGATGGTAGTTTGGAATGGGGTAATATTCCATGGAGCGGAGAAGTGCGCTGTTGCCCTTGCCACAGATCATGTATCTGATTCTATGGAGGTCGGTTCCAGTTTTTCGATCCATCTGGAGGGATGTTCACCAGTGCTGAGGAAAGTTTGGAGGGCTTCTGTGCAGGGGTTTGAATGGGCTTGCCTGAGCATATTAACCCCAATTAGGATATTTCTTTCAGTAACACGATCTCTGATGCTTGGAATATCAAGTTCTTTCTGCATATTTAAAATTTTGGCAGTACGAGGGCATCCTAAAATGATCCTCATTGCTTCGTTCTGCAGTTTTCCAGCCCTCCAAGCTTCCAGTCAGACACAAGAGCAAGTAGTGGCGCAGCATAATCAACTAATGATCTAATATAAGCAAGATACATCATTTTCACAATTTTAACATTAGCACCATACCTGGGGTGAAAACCCTGCCACAACTCTAAGTGCTCTCAACCTTTCTTTGTATTGACGACAAAGTCTCGTTACAACAGGTCCAAGTAGTGGGACCTCAAAGCCTAGATACCTGTATATGTTTACATATTCTAGAAGAGACCCATCATGCAACTGGATCTGGCGAACAGTGCCTCTCTGTCGAGGAGGACGCCTATTGAGTATTTTTGTTTTATCAGTAGAGATTATCAACCCTAGGTCCTGACACGAGGCTAGTACATGGTTAAGGATGTTTTGGGTGTTGGAGAATCCGGTGGTGTGAATCATTATATCATCAGCAAAACTGATCATATAATGATGGGGCGGCTAGGCATAGCATTAAGTAAGGCATTAATTAGAATATTGAATAGAGTGGGACTGAGCACACCTCCCTGTGGGTTCCTAATTCAAAGTCTTTAGTTATACTTCTATGCCCTGGAACAACACAGAAGACTTTCTGTTGGACAGGTAGCCCTTAATCCAGCGGAGAAGCCATCCTCCAACATCCATTCTGGCAAGTTCACTGATGATTACATGTCGGTTGGCAACATCAAAAGCAGATTTAAGGTCAAGGAAGGTAGTGTATGAGCTATCAGTGTGCAGAGTGAGAAGGTAGCTAAACATTGGTGCACACTCATTCCATGCATGAAACCATGCAATCGGGGGGACAAAAATAGTAGAAATGGTGTTGGTGGTAGTAGTAGTAGCAGTAGTAATAATAGTGGTAGAAGTGGTGGTAGTAGTAATAGTAGTAGTAGCAGTAGTAATAGTAGTAGTAGCAGTAGTAGTAGTAGTATAATAGTAAAAGTGGACAGTAACAAGTGGTGGTCGTAGTAGTAGTAGAAGTGGTGGTGGTGGTAGTAGTAATAGTAGTATACGTAGCAATAGAAGTTTTGTACAGCATTAATCATCATAGACACAACGTCATGTTGGGACTAAAGTAATAAACGCACTAACACTGGCATATGTTTGACCGCCATTATGGCGACGTTCATCACAAACCCTTCTTACTATTTTATAAAGACAACAAAATTAGGTTGAAATTATGAAGACAAATTTTGTTATTTCCTTTGTTTATTTTTTAATATAAATTTCCATATTAATGCGTTATATTATTCTGAAGGTCATACTTATATACAAAGATAAGGTTATACTTATCACAATCCTGTCAACATTTCGTCACAATTAAGCATCCGTCGTCAGAATTAACTGACGACAGATGCTTAGTTGCCTTGATGTTTGTGAAGAGCTCTTGATTCGGGGAATTTGAAACTACTCTAACTTTTCTTAGATTAAATCTGGCCTGTAGTTCGTGGTTCAAGTCGTAGCGTCGTCAGCTCACCACTGAAGTATCCGGGTGGTAGTGGACCATTGTGAGTCATCCTGGGGAGAAGCTCTGTCCTACCCAAATACATAAGACGTAGTAATGACCTTTCTTAGGTTATCCTGGGTTACTGTGTTAGGTTATCCTGCGTTACTGTTTTAGGTTATCCTGGTTACTGTCTCTCTTGGTTTATAAGCTGATTAAAATCGTTCTTTTACTACTACCACTTCTTGTTCTTCTTTTTATTGTTCCTCTTTTTGTACATACATTAGAACAGTAGCAGTCCCAGCGCCAATCCTTGTTGAGCCCCACTCGTTAAACTCCCCATCTCGTTGCCTCACCTACTCCTCTGAGTGTCTGTTTTCAGTTTTCTGAGTACTCCTGATTGATTGACCTCTTCGCTCCGGACCGAGAGGTTGTCTGCACATTACTCTGGTATAGCACCAGCGCAAGTTCCTGTTTTCACCAAGATGGTGTTCAGTTGTCGCAGGCGGAAGTAACACGGTGTGTGTTGACATTGTCAAGGAAGCAATTTATCCAACAAATGCCCCTGTTTTGGCCGGCAATCATCAGAGATACGTACTGCATTGGTAAGGACGAGCTCTACGGGATTGCTCTAAATGGAACTACAAGAATTTTGTTAAGTTCGCACGGTGGCAGCATACGAGAGGACGGTGACTAAGTATCAGGAGAAGTGCCTCACCATTAACTCTAGGCTAGAGGTACGTTTGGGGATGCCTCCAAATACTACACCTGGGTGAGGATTTGTAATGTCCCATTTGAGGCAGATGATGTAGACATCAGTGAGGTTTTTCGACATTATGAGAGGTGCATGCTACGACTGTAGGACAGTGGACAGAAGGACTCTACGGGGCTGCCGAGGTTCTTATACCTTGAAGATGACCCTGAGAAGACTCATTCCTTCTTATGTTGTCCTAGAGGAGTTCCGAACACAGGTTTTTGTGACCTATGCTGGTCAACATAGAACATGCCGGTTGTGTGGTGCCTACGATCACATGGCTGCTGGGTGTGGCAGAGCAGCAGCCCCAAGATCTTCGGTTGTGGTCACGCCTGTGGTGTTGGTGCCTTCGGTGGAATCTGTGATGGCAAATGTGGATGTGTTGGGCACAGATAAATGGTCGGATGAGGTGGATGGTGTGGGAGAGAGTTGTGTGACGCTGCCGGATAGTCGGTGCTCCCACAGAGGTTGGGCCTGGGACTGCCCCGGGGTCTGTGGGGGTGGTGGAGGCAGGTGTTCTCCAGATGGATTTATCTCAGTCTATACAGGTGATCCCCACTGTTGGTGAGGATCTTATGTTGGGGAGGAGACACTGAAAAGGCAGGAGACAGTGCCATCAGCTAAGGGGACTGGTGTGTTGCAGTTCCAGCAGGTGGAGGTTGTGGTGCATCGGGATCGGAGAGTGCTGGGATGGAGGTAGAGGGTGAATCAAGGAAGAGGGCAGGTGGATCGTCGGATGATGATGTCCTCACTCCAGCCCAGCGATCAGATAAAAAGGCATGGGTGGAGGGAGGGACTTCAGGGGAGGAAGGGTGCAAGAGATAAGGCAGGAACATTGAAGAGTGTTCTCCCCAGGTCACAGCGACACAGAGGAAAGGCCCCTTTAGCGTTTTTAATTGCTTGACTGTAAATGTGAATTGCCTCAGGGCCGAAGTTAAACGCAGTTGGGTGGAGGGTGTTTTACGATGGTTTGACATTGACGTGTGTTTTATTCAAGAACACAATTTCAAATGTGGGAGGGAGTTGAGGCTGAAAGGTTATGTGTTTTCTGGTAGTTCGGGAAAGTAAATGGGGGTGTCGGTGGTGGTGAGAGCCCACTTGGGTGATGGCGTTGGAGGAGGGGTGAGGGTGGATGGGGTATGGGGGTAGGTCAAGGTCTGTTTCATGGGGATTTACATGCTGGCTGATAGTAACTGTTGAGTAAAGGTGGATTTTGTAAGGAAGTTTTGCTTTATCACTTGAGGATTTACCATGGTTACTATTCTGGGCGCGACTGGTGTGTGATAAGGAATAAGGATGTGGAGCTGCGAGGGGCGAGGTGTGCTTGGGGCGTTGAGGGAGATGTTGCAGGAGGTGGGGTTTCTGATGTGGTCAGGGGTGATGGGTGGAGGGTTGAACACACGTTTTGTGCGGAGGGTTGCGTATTGAGGAAATTCAGGGAAGGCAGCAGGTTACCACGATCATGGAATTGGAGGTGTGTAAAGGAGTGGGGGATATATGGTGGGCGGTACTGAGTGCTGATGGGATGAGTAACTATCAGATTTTTGTATTAGGAGAAATTAACATGGGGTGGGTGGGGACGGAGGGGAAGTTATTGGGGAGGGTGTTCTGGGTGTTTTAGGAGAGGAGGAGTGGGTAGGGCTCGGGGGTAGGATCAGTGAGCAGGAGGTGGGGAGGTGGTAACTAGCTAGAGTAGGGAAGAGGTGCCTGAGGATTGATGGGATCCCCAATGATTTTTATATTGTAAATTGGGATTGCTTGAAAGCTTGTTTAGTGTCGTTGATGAACTGTATGAAGGAAGGGGGTCTGATGGGGGAGACGAAGGGCATGGGGGAAGTCGTTTTGGTTCCCAAAGGAAGAAGGGAGGACCCTGGGTAACTATAGGGATCTCCCTCATGTGTTCAGATTATAAAATTTTTGCAAAAGTTTTAGGTAATCAAATGAGGAAGGTGATTGACTTAGTCATTCATCAAGGGCAGTATGGGATACCAGGTAGAAGTATGTGCGTGGGATTAGGGATTTTTTGGAGAAACGACAGGGGAGGGGAGTCTTGGGGATTGACTGGAAGGAAACGTATGACTGTGTGGATAGATGTATGTTGCGGGTGATTTTGCAAAGACAGGATTTTGGGGATGAGATTGTTCGGTGGGTAACTACTTAGTACTCGCCTGCAAGGGTTAGGGTACAGGTTAATGGTAAGTTGGGATTGCCAGTGCAGTTGGGGAGGGGACTGAGACAAGGGTGTCCTTTATCTCAAATCCTCTTTGCGGGCATGCAAGATCCGTTTTATAGGCATACCTCGTTATCGACTTTTCGATTTTTGAGCAATAGTGTCTTGCCTTTGCGCCTTTTATAAGCCTCTGCACTCTGTTCCTCACCCTTTGGAATTCATTTAGTGCTCCAATATCCTGTCTGTTTGCCTTAAATCTTTTTATCAACTGGTCTCTGAATTTCATATTATCTAATAACTCAGTAGTCATCCAGGGTTCAGTTCTTCGTTTAATCCTAACCTAGAGGGGAGGAGAGGGGGCTAGTGGTACAGGGATAGTGGGGTATGTGGATGACACCACGGTGTTGGTGGGAGGTGAGGCAGGCTTAGAGAACGTGGGTCGTATGATTGAGATTTTGGTGCGGCTACTGGGATGAGGATTAATGGGGCCAAGTCTAGGTTGTGGAGGTGGGTACGTAAGTGGGGGATTGGGAGGCGTATGGGTGGAATGTCGTGGACAGAATCAAGATCTGTGGGGCTGTGTCTTGGCGGATGCTAGGGAGGCGCAGAGGATAAATTCGGAGGAGGTTGTAGGCAGGGCGTTGGGTAGGATGAGAGGTTGGAGGGCAGGGGATGTAACTTTGCTGCAGAGAGTAGTGGTAGTAAACACCCTGGTGTATAGCAAGGTGTGGGGAGTGACGGAGGTATATCCCCTGGGGTCTGCCGATATGGGGGAACTGCAGAGGAGGGTCTTGCATTATGTGTGGGGCTATGAGAGGCCATGGCTACAGAAGGAGGTGGTAATGATGAGCGTACGGCAGGGAGGGCTGGGACTTATACCTTTGGAGAAACGTGTGAAGGTGGTTTACGTGAAGCAGCGTTACCTTAGGGCGGGGGTGGGGAGAGGGGTATAAGGGAGGGAGAGGTCATGGAGGATGTGAGGAGATGGTGGGTGGGGAAAGAGTTATTGGTGTGTGAAGATATGGTGTGCAATTTGTTGGCCAGAGGGTAAAGGTAAGTAGGCTAGGGAGGGTAGGTAGACAGGGGGAGGTGGTACAGGGAGTAGAAATCTACCCGATGTATGATTGGAGGGGGATTTGGGAGGGCTTCCAGAAGCTTTGGTTAAAGCCGAAGGTTCGAGAATTGGTATATAGGTTCTTGGTAAGGATTTTAGCATCACGGTCTGTACATTATAGGATGGGATTGGTAGGTGTGGGGAATTGTCTGCGTTGTGGGGAGGAGGAGATGGCATTCCATGCTGTATACTTTTGTGAAACTTTAGGGGTGGTAAGGGACTGGTTATTGAGGGTCCTTTGCATGGTGGAGGGGGGGAATAATATATCGACCTTGAGAGCTTTCAGTTTTGATGTGGGGGGGGGGTAACTAAGGAGGTTAGGCAGGTAGTGATGTATGTGGTGGCGGATTTTTTGTATGTTTCTTGGGGTATGAGGGAGGTGAGGGGTGATAGTAGGGTGCGGGCAATTGTGGCAAGTGTACGGGTGGGGGCAGAGTAGTACTGAAATGGGCTGGACTCTGGGCGTGGGATGGACGGGGGTTGCATGTGGAGTGAGCATGAGTGTAGTGGTGAAAGTGGGTGTGCAGTTGTTGTGCATGTGGGGGTATAGTGGGGGGTGGACGGAAGACTTAAGTCTTATAAGAGGCTGGGGTTTTGACTCTTAATGTTTCAGGTATAGGCTAGGGTCTACAAGGAGTGAGAGAATGGGGTTAGTTTTTTTATTTACAAAAAAAAATTATTTAATTTTTTGTGTGTGTGTGTGTGTGTTTTGAAGGACTGAGAACGGTTTCGGGTCAGGAGCAGGCAGAGGGGGCTTTCTGAAGTGTCAGAGGTCGCTATGGTTTTTAATGTTTGGTTCAGCAGGGCTCTGTCTATGTACTATGTGTCAAGTACGGGTTCAGGTGTTTGGTACTCGGGTCGGCCTTGTTTTAGCAACTGGTAGACTATGTTTACGTCTAGCATTGCATCATGTGAGTGAGACACTTCTTTGAAACTGACGCGAGTTATGTTCTTTGGTAGATTATGTGGAGAGTAGATCATGTCTGTGTTAGAGTGTATTACATGAGTTCCTTCTTTAATGACATGTGGAAGTATTTCGAATATGTGCAGATAAGATAGTGTCTTGGGTCACTCTGTATACGAAGTTAACTCTTTCAATTTCATATATGTATACATATAATATCATGTATGGGTCGGTATGTTTTGTGTTAATTAGGTTTTTGTGTATGTTGTTACCTTGTGACACATAAACACTTTTATATGAAATACTGTAGGTCAGATTACGACATAATGTTCTTTTGATGTCGTCATGGCACGATCCAGGATGTAGAGAGGCATACCTATTTATTTATTTTGGCTGACATCATATATTATTGTGTTCCTGCTTTGGTTAAGTTTACAAGTGTTTGTTCTATCGGAAGGAAACTTTTTATCTTCATGCTATATTAGTCTTAATGTATGTTCCTGTGAAACCAGATGTCTCAACCACACTTTATAGGCTGTTTTGCGAGGTATATTGAAATCTGTATTAAATATCATATAAGAGCTTTGGGAATGTAAAAGGGGAACTTTATTTTCTGTATTAGTATTATAAGTTTTGATTTATAATGGAGGTTAGTGTAAAAGTCACATTAAAAAAAAAATATTTTTGGTCACACTTAATAAATGCTTCAGGATGTGCATTTCTTTTTGTTGGAAGCTTGTGACTTCCTTCTTTAATGTTTCTAGGTATGTGAGGTCTATATCTTTTGTTGTTATAGCTTCTCCGGGTATACTGTTGTGTACTCAGGTTTCTGGAGATGTCTTAAAAAAAATTTCTTTTTACGTAATTTGTTAATAAATTATTATGTATTCGAGCGATGGATCAATCGCGTTTGATAATGTCCACATCTGCAAGTGTTCCTTGCCATATAATGTATTTCCTTATGTATGTTCACTTGTATACTATGGGTGGAGGCTTGTTGGTTATTGTTTTATTATTGTTTTTTTTTTAGAATCTCCTTATAATGCTATATATGATGTACATAATTTTTTTTAAATAAAATATAAAAAACTCCTGATCTACTGTTGATATTTACCTTTTATTCATGGCCTGTTTTTCTAGTTTTTTTATTAGAGTCGAAGAAATTCCTGCAGTTCACTCATTCTTTTCCTTCTTGTTAACATCTCTGTTTTAACTTGCTATATTTAACTGATCACAATTTCTGGTCAATGAAATTGCAAATATCGAACTTAAGCTGAAGGAATCTTACAGGAGACAAGAATCGCAGGAAGAACTGAGAGCCATAAAGGAAAGTGAAAAAAAAATACTTCTTCTCTTATGCCAAATCTAAGGAAAAAACAACGTCCAGTGTTGGGTCTCTGCTTAGGCAGGATGGGACATACACAGATGACAACCCCAAGCTTCACACCCATATAAGAATATTGATCCACTATACTCATACATTCCTTTCTGTGCCTCTATGGATAATGCTCTTTGTCTCCACAGATACCTTAATGCACCACCCACCTTTACACCTTCGTCAGTTCTATGGTTTACCTCGTCCTTCATAAACCCATCAACCGACAAGTCTACTCCCAAATATCTGAACATATTCACTTCTTCCATACTCCCTCCAATCTGATATCGAATTTTTCCTTAACTAACTCGTTTGATACCCTCGTCACTTTACTCTTGTCTGTGTTTACGGTGGCCCGTGGCCTGGTAGCAAAAGCTTTCGCTTCACCCACTGAGGTGTCTGGGTTTGATTCCCGGCGAGGGTGGAAACATTGGGCGTTTCCTTACACCGATTGTCTATCATCACCCATCAGTAAAAATGGGTACCTGGGTATTAGTCGACTGGTGTGGGTCGTATCCTAGGGCAAAATCGACATAATTTGCCCGAAATGCTCTGCATAACAATGGGCTTTCTATATAGTAGTATATGTCACTAATGTCAGCTAGGACTGTATACCTTGTACATGTACTTGTAGAACTAAAGATATAATTATTATCATTATTATTATTAATGTGGTCAGAATAATTAAGGAGATAAGCTCCTACACATATTTTATAGTATATCTTATTATACTTTTATATACTTATTCTGTACTTAACAAATGGCGCTATATGCACCAAACATTATAATTATTATTATTACAAACATATTATAATGATTATTATTACAAACATATTATAATTATTATTACAAACATATTATTATTATTATTATTATTATTATTATTATTATTATTATATTATTATTATTATTATTATTATTATTATTATATGTTCACTTTCAACTTCCTACCTATACACACCCTCCCAAACTCGTCCACTAACCTTTACAACTTCTCTTCAAAATCTCCCAAAATCACAGAATCGTCAGAAAAAGTAAATGTTTCAACTCCCATTTTGTATTTGAATCCGCATAATTTAATCCCACCCCTCTCCCCAACACCCTAGCATTTACTTCTTTTAGAACACCATCTATAAATATGTTAAACAACCATGGTGACATTACGCATCCCTGTCTTAGACCTACTTTTACTGAAAAGTAATCTCCCTGTCTCCTACACACCCTATCCTCATAAAAACTCTTAACAGCATTTAGTAACACACATATTCCATACACTTGCAACGTCTCCACACTGCCACCATCTGCCTTTTCTAAATCCATAAAAGCAATGAAAACTTCCTACCTTTATCTAAATATTGTTCTTATTTGCTTCAATGTAAACACTTGGTCTACACCCCCTACCCATTCTAAAACCTCCTTGTATCTGCTATTTTGCTCTCCATCTTACCTCTAATTCTTTCAATAACCCTACCATACACTTTTACCTGGTATACTCAGTAGGCTTATTCCCCTATTTTTTACACTTTTGTCCCCTTCCCTTTATATAAAGGAATGTACATGCTTTCTGCCAGTCCTAGGTACCTTCCCCTCTTTCATACATTTATTGAACAAAAGTACCAACCATCCAAAACTGTATCCCCCTGCTTTGACATTTCTGGCATGATCCCCTCAGTTTCAGCTGTTTAACCCTGTCATTCCCCAATGCCTCATGCACTTCCATACACTAACATCCAGCTCTTCTTCACTCTGAAAGATGTTATCCTCCTGGCCAGTGTGAAATTACTGCCCCCTCTCTTCATCAACGTTAAATAGTTCCTCCAAAATATTCATGCATTTCTCATTTCTCCAACTCCCCTATGCTGTTTTTAACTGTCAAGTCCATTTGTTCCCTAGGCTTTCTTAACCTGTTTTATCTCACTCCAAAACTTTTATCTTATTAGGCAAAGCACTTCCTCACCCCACTATCCTGGCTCTCCTTTTTCCCTCCCTCACCACTCTCTTGATTTTCTTTTTTCTCTCCATACCCCACCCCCTTTTATATCAGTTCCGCTTTGAGAAACCTCATAAACAAACTTTTCTCCCTTATCTCACACTTTACGTCATCTTCCCAACCCTTTTTCCCCCCACCCCACCCTCCTGTATCCATAAATTTTTGCCCAGCTTCTGATATATATGTCGTGCCGAATAGGTAAAATAGGCCAGTTAGAAAGAACTATTTAAAATTAAGCCCTTTTTAAAATTTTCTTTATATGTTTAAAGATATTTTTTTTTGTTTATCTTAATGAAAAAAATTAATAATTTTGTACTAAAAGAACTTAGAAAACTGACCTAACCTTATTATAACAAGTGAAATTTTAAATTTTAGCCTAATACAACTAAACATATTTTAGATAAGTTTACAATAATTTAATAATAAACAAAAAAATGAAATATTTTTTTTTGTTGGGTTCAAATTATTTTGAAATTATTGCATACAAATTTTTTCTTGCCTTTTCGGCAAGAAGAGCGTTGCTATTTAATCCAAAATCGCAAGTTTTATCTATTTCTCTCTCTCCTTCTGACAAAGTTATTGGTAGTTGGGTTATATTTAGTCTTTTGATGACAGCCTAACATAGATCAAAAGGGAATTGTTTATCTACCTAATGTGCTTTTGGTGCTGCCTGACATGCTTCCAAGCTTTACCATAATATTATGTGGTTTGCGGGGTGACGCTGACGGAGGCTGTGTTCCCTAAAGATGATATTACGTCTTTACATCCGTGGCGGAACCACGTGGAGGTGCAGAGCTCGGGGGGGGCGCTGGTGCGGCTAAAAGGGGTTCTCGGCGGTGGAAGCGTTACACCCAGTGCTCTCTGAACGTGAGCGGTGGCCACCTACTGCTGCCGGAAACCTCAGTTAACGTCACCCATAACGTACGAGATTACTCATTTTTGAGGGGGAGTCTTCCCACTGTGTTGACTGAGACCCCCCAACAAGTACTTTAGTCTGTACTTGCAAGTATCTCTAAATTAGACTTTGAATATATCTAAATTAGACTTTGTCTAAACTTGTGGGGTGCTCTGAGGGATTCTTTATGCAAGGAATTAGATCTGCCCTCCCTTTCCTTGGGTCACCCTGATTTCCTCCCCTTCCCCGGGGTTCCCCAAATATAATAATAATTATAATAATAATACATGTAATGAAAACTTGTGCTGTGTATATGCCATTTAATAAATTTTCCATCCACACTAATATCCCATCACTATCATCACCATCACTATCACTAATCATTACCATCACTACCACTCCCTCATCACCATCACTATCACTACCCTTCACCATCACTACCATCACCATCACTATCACTTCCATCATCATTATCACTACCATCATCACCATCACTATACTACCATCATCACTATCACTACCATCATCACACACCATCATCACTATCCCTACCATCATCACCATCATATCACTACCATCATCATCACCATTACCACCATCATGTGCCTGTGTTTTATGTGAATCTGAACCAATAACAATATAAGTTTTTTGCGGCGTAACTGTGTTGTGATGCCGATCAGAAGACGATCTTGAAAACAATCCGTGGAAACAATACGGGGAAAACTCTTTTATAATTGAACACAGAGCACCTGCACGTGTCAATTGTTCTACGAACATTCACCTATAATTACCGGGGAAAGTTTACCTGGAGAGAATTCCGGGGTCAACGCCCCCGCGGCCCGGTCTGTGACCAGGCCTCATTTCCCCGAGCCGATCAACCAGGCTGTTACTGCTGGCCGCACACAGTCCAACGTACGAACCACACCTGGCTGGTCAGGTACCGACTTTAGGTGCCTGTCCAGTCCTTTAAACAGCCAGGGTTTTTGGTAATCCCCCTTTTGTATGCTGGGATGCAGTTGAACAATCTTGGGCCCCTGACACTTATTGTGTTGTCCCTCAACGTGCTAGTGGCACCCCCGCTTTTCAAGGTTTGAAATTTGAAGCCAATTGGGTAAGGTGTTCTGTAATTATAAACGAAAACTTTACATGGTATGAGGGAAAATGTAGCTAACACTGGGCGGTTCTGGTATTACAACGTCCTATATTTAAGGGTTCACTCAACTCAGGAAATTTAAAAATACTATAAAAATGGGAGTTTTTAAAGTATTCCGATTTTTTTCCTTTTGTAGTCATTTTAGTTTAGAATTTCTAAAATTTTTATGATTTTAAATAGTGCAATTTTAAAAATTTAAACAATATGAGTTTTAAAAATATTCATTGCATTAAAATTTTCCCACATCAAACAAATTGAATGGTTACTATGATGGGCCATAAAAGCATCATATTAAATACTTAATCTGTTCAGAGTAGATAGACACATATTTTTATTTTGATGATTAAATGGGAGTCAAAAATTTTCCCAGTTTTACACATAAAACAGTCTAGTCTGTACCTACCCACTTGTATTTCACTTTCCACCATCGTCGAATTGGAGGCCCGTTTTTTTAAAATTTGAGGCTACACTGCTAATCGTTTCGGAAGTTATCTGAGCCAATTCAGGAAGCGGGGAAAATCCATAACTATGATCAAGGGGGTGAAGTGTCAATTGTTTCTAGAATCTGGTTTTAACCAGTATGCTTTCAAAATATTAATCCGATAGGATAAAGGGGGTTTTCTTTTTAGTGAAATAATATAGAAAACTGGAAGAAAAAAATGAAGAAGAAAATCATAACCCTGTATAATGTATAATCCAAATATTCATTTCAAATTGTAATGGTGGAAAATGGAAATTCATTGTGTATACAAATATGTAAAAGTTTTATTCTCT
>WNWK01034572.1:0-20375 GCA_009830355.1 Cherax destructor
AAGAATATTAGACATCCAGTTGATGTGTATTGGACGCATTGGGGTGATTTGTTTCTCCTGAACACACCAAAATCGAACATTTTTCTCTTTGCGCTCAGTTTCAAGGTACTTGTCATCGTGAAACCAGTAAAATGATTCTATTTCTGTTATCATCTATTCTATAAAATGAGACAAGAAAAACGAGTACAAGTATAAATACCATACAAAAATAGATCAAAGTCTGTTTTAAAAAAAAAAGCAAGTTTTTTTTTCCTGGGGTTGCAGTGTGGTGCAGGAATTTTTTCTCGCCACTGACCGCACAGACCCATTCTATCAATCTAGGCCTAACAGCCTGTTTCTGCTTGATTTGAGGGGATAGAATTTGGCGGCTATCCGTCGTCAATAACACAGGGTAAAAACGTTTTGTAGACCATAACCCAAAAGGGTTAAGGGTGAGGCAGTGGTGAGAGGCAGTGGTTGAGGCAGTGGTGAGAGGCAGGGTGGTTGAGGCAGTGGTGGGGGGCAGTGGTGGTAGAGGCGGGTGGTGAGGCAGTGGGGGGGGAGTTAGTGGGGTGGTAGAGGCAGTGGTGTAGAGGCGGTGGGTGGGCAGTGGTAGTAGAGGCAGGGTTAAAAGTGGTAGTAGAGGCAGTGGTGGTAGGGTGGAGGGGGGTGGTAGGGGCAGTGGTAGTAGAGGAGTGGTAGTAGGGCAGTGGTAGTAGAAAAAAGTGGTAGTAGAGGCAGTGGTGGTGAGGCAGGGTGGTAGGGGTGGTGGAGAAGCAGTGGTGGGGGAGGCAGTGGGGGGAAGAGGCAGTGGTGGTAGAGGCAGTGGTGGGGGCAGTGGAGAGAGGCAGTGGTGGAGAGGCAGGTGGAGACAGTGGTAAATAAACAAGATTAAATGAAGGTTCGGAGTTTTGTAAACAAACCAGTTTTTGTTCAACCACCTGACACGTATGATTTCGTTCTTTCCCTTGAAGCTGACTGGATGATCAAATGCAGATAGATTACAAACTCTGTTTTCTCTTATACTAACATGTCTGAAGGGGGAAAAGAATGGGAAGATGTTTTCACAACTGTGCAGAATGCCACCACCATCCTTCCAACCACCACATTCGTAATGACATTTATTTTATTCATTCTAGAGTGTATATCAGGTATTTATGTTATTTATATTGTTTATTATGTCATATTAGATGAATTGTGATAGATAAATAAGCTGTCGAGTTGATAATAGCTTCACAGTGAAGTACTGTACTATTTTGTCATGCCTCTTGACAGCAGGAACGGATTAATTGTATTTCCATTATTTCTTATGGGAAAAATTAAATCGCCACTCGAACATTTCGCGTTGAGAACTAGCTCTTGGAACGATTAAGTTCCGAATGGGGTCCACTGTATACAGTGGACCCTGAGTTCGAACCCCAAAATACACTTACAAAAGCTCTTAATTTTTTTTTTTTTTTTTTTCAACAAGTCGGCCGTCTCCCCCCGAGGCAGGGTGACCCAAAAGAAAGAAAATCCCCAAAAAGAAAATACTTTCATCATCATTCAACACTTTCCACACTCACACATAATCACTGTCTTTGCAGAGGGCTCAGATACGACAGCTGAGAAAAGTCCCTCCCAGCTGTCACTATCTCAGACCCCTCCTTTAAAGGGCAGGCATTGTATTTCCCCATTTCCAGGACTCAAGTCCAACTAAATCAATTAACTGGTTTCCTGAATCCCTTCACAAAATGTTACCCTGCTCACCTCCAACAGATCGTCATGTCCCAAAACCATTCGTCCCCATTCACTCCTATCTAACACGCTCACACAGCTTGCTGGAAGTCCAACCCCCTCGCCCACAAAACCCCCTTTTCCCCTTCCCTCCAACCTTTTCTGGGCGACCCTACCCGCCTTCCTTCCCCTACAGATTTATACGCTCTCCAAGTCATTCTACTTTGATCCATTCTCTTTAAATGACCAAACCACCTCAACAACCCCTCTTCAGCCCTCTGACAAATACTTTTAGTAACTCCACACCTTCTCTAATTTCCACATTCCGAATTTTCTGCATAATATTTACACCACACATTGCCCTTAGACAGGACATCTCCACTGCCTCCAGCCTCCTCCTCGCTGCAGCATTTGCAACCCATGCTTCACACCCATATATGAGTGTTGGTACCACTATACTTTCGTACATTCCCTTCTTTGCCTCCATGGATAACGTTTTTGTCTCCACAGATACCTCAATGCACCCCCTCACCTTTTTTTTCTTCATCAATTCTATGGTTAACCTCATCCTTCATAAACCCATCCGCTGACACGTCAACTCCCAAATATCTGAAAACATTTACTTCTTCCATAATCCCTCTCTCCAATGTGATATCCAATTTTTCTTTATTTAAATCGTTTGATACCCTCATCACCTTACTCTTATCTATGTTCACTTTTAACTTTCTACCTTTCACACTCCCAAACTCGTCCACTAACCTTTGCAACTTTTCTTTAGAATCTCCATAAGCACAGTATCATCAGCAAAAAGTAACTGTGTCAACTCCCATTTCTTTAATTCTCCATAATTTAATCCCACCCCTCTCCCCAACACCCTAGCATTTACTTTTTACAACCCCATCTATAAATATATTAAACAACCATGGTGACATTACATCCCTGTCTAAGACCTACTTTTACCGGAAGTAATCTCCTCTCTCCTACACACCCTAACCTGAGCCTCACTATCCTCATAAAAACTCTTTCAGCCTTCAGTAACTTACTACCTATTCCATACACTTGCAACATTTGCCACATTGCTCCCCTATCCACTCTATCATATGCCTTTTCTAAATCCATAAATGCAATAAAAACTTCTCTACCTTTATCTAAATACTGTTCACATATATGCTTCACTGTAAACATTGATCTACACATCCCTACCCACCTAAAAACCTCCTTGCTCATCTGCAATCCTACTCTCTGTCTTACCTCTAATTCTTTCAATAATAACCCTGCCATACACTTTACCTGGTATACTCAGTAAACTTATTTCCCCCATAATTTTACACTCTCTTTATCCCCTTCCCTTTATATAAAAGGAACTATACAGGCTCTCTGCCAATCCCTAGGTACCTTCCCTCTTTCATACATTTATTAAACAAAAATACCAACCACTCCAGCACTATATCCCCCTGCTTTTAACATTTCTGTCATGATTCCGTCAATTCCCGCTGCTTTACCCTTTCATTCTACGTAATTGCCTCACGCACCTCCCCCCCACTCACATCCTGCTCTTCTTCACTCCTAAACGATGTTGTACCTCCCTAGCCAGTCATGAAATTACCGCCTCCTTTTTCTCGACATTTAAAAATTCCTCAAAATATTCGCCATCTACCCAATACCTCCAGCTCCCATCTACTAACTTCCTACTTTGTTTTTAACTGACAAATCCATTCGTTCCCAAGGCTTTCTTACCTTGTTTATCTCCTCCAAAATTTTTCTTGTTTTCAGCAAAATTTCTTGACAGAGCCTCTCCCATTCTTTCATCTGCTCTTCTTTTGCACTCTCTCACCCTCTCTTCACCTTTCTTTTACTCTCCATATACTCTGCTCTTCTATTAACACTTCAGTTTTTTAAAAACCTCTCATAAGCTACCTTTTTCTCTTTTATCCCCCCTTTACTTCTTCATTCCACCACTCACTCCTCTTTCCTCCTGCACCCACCCTCCTATAGCCACAAACTTCTGCCCCACATTCTAATACTGCATTTTTAAAACTATCCCAACTCTCTTCAACCCCCACTACTCATACTTGCACTAGCCCACCTTTCTGCCAATAGTTGCTATATCTCACCTAACTTCCTCCTCCCTTAGTTTATATACTTTTACCCTCTCTTACTTGCTGTTGCCATTTCTTTTTGTCCCATCTACCTTTTACTCTAACTGTAGCTACAACCAAATAATGATCTGATATATCCGATGCCCCTCTATAAACATGTACATCCTGAAGCCTACTCATCAACCTTTTATCCACCAATACATAATCCAACAAACTACTTTCCTTACGTGCTATATCATACTTTTGTATATTTATTTATCCTCTTTTTCATAAAATATGTATTACTTATTACCAAACCTCTTTCTACACATAGCTCAATTAATGGTTCCCCATTTACATTTACCCCTGGCACCCCAAATTTACCTACTACTCCATCCACAACATTTTTACCCACTTTAGCATTAAGATCCCCAACCACAATTACTCTCTCACTTGGTTCAAAACTCCCCACACACTCACTCAACATTTCCCAAAATCTCCCCTCCCTCTACACTTCTCTCTTCTCCAGGTGCATAAACACTTACTAAAATACATTTACATAATTGTTCGAGTTTGGAGGTGAACGAAACCGAGTGTCCACTGTAATAAGTTCCCTTGAAGCATGATGTAAGACAAGTCAGTCCACTCCTGACAGTGATAAGATAAGTGGTGACATTTGATGAGCGTATGCAAGGGTGCAGTGATAAGATAAGGGGTGACATTTGATGAGCATCCCCCTCTGTTTTCACTGTTACACAAACATATCTGTCTGTCAAGCTCTCTGTCTGTCTGTCAAGCTCTCTGTCTGTCTGTCAAGCTCTCTATCTGTCTGTCAAGCTCTCTATCTGTCTGTCAAGCTCTCTATCTATCTGTCTGTCAAGCTCTCTATCTATCTGTCTGTCAAGCTCTCTATCTATCTGTCTGTCAAGCCTCTGTCCGTAAAGCTCTCCTGTCTATCTGTCAAGCTCTCTGTCTATCTGCCTGTCTGTCAAGCTCTCTGTCTATCTGTCCGTCTAGCGTCTAGCTCTCCGTCTCAGAGATCCACTCCTGAACCAACAGGTATTACTCATGTCTGGTTCCTGAGCAAGTGAAATACGTATTTGCCAGTCATGTTTACACATATCTACAAGCAGAGTATAGCACTTTGGCTGGATTTTTTGGGTTATCCTAGGAAATTTACACTATGTATAATTGTATTTGTGTACCTGTGAGACATAGATAGAGTCAGATAGAAAAAGATAGACATAGACAGAGACAGACAAAGATAGACAGAGACAGATAGACAGACAGAAATAGACATAGATACAGACAGACAGACAGAAGATTGAGTCAGCCAGCCAGCCTGCTGAACACGTATTACACGTTCCAGAATTGTTTCTTTTACTTAGGGCATAGGTTATAAGACATTCTGAAAGGATGTTGCACATGGGTTATTATGAAGGTTTTTATATTTCCTCGACCACTTATGGCCACATCCACATCAGAGCCACTAAACTCGGGGTCAACATCACTTTCCCCTTAAAATTGGAGAGTTAATACTACATGAAATCAGTGAATCCCAGGTGTTTGTCGTGCTGTTTGCTCTAGCTGGCGCTCAATTGAACTGGTGCTCCCACAAGGTACTAAGTGGTCCCAGATTTTTTTAATACAGTGCACACTATGCACACTATGTATAATTGTATTTGTGTACCTGTGAGACATAGATAGAGTCAGATAGAAAAAGATAGACATAGACAGAGACAGACAAAGATAGACAGAGACAGATAGACAGACAGAAATAGACATAGATACAGACAGACAGACAGACAGGAATTGAGTCAGCCAGCCAGCCAGCCTGCTGAACACTACAGTGGAACCCGGCTTACGATGTTATCATCTTACGTTATTTTCGGTAACCGATATTTATAACGTAAGAAATTTGTTTGTGGCTTACGATGTTTGCTTCGTTTACCGACATTCGTACCGGACCTGTCCGCTGGCGCCCAGCTGAGCGCGCACTCCAGGGAGCGTCAGTGCTATTGTTTACAAACGGGCGACCACCCACCCACACCCACGCATTCATACCAGTATATTGTCATTATTCCACTGCTGTTTTTAGTGCTTGCAACTGCTAAATAAGCTACCATGGGTCCAAGGAAAGATCCTAGTGCTAAGCCTGTGGCAAAGAGGAACAGAAATATATGTACGATAGAAGTGAAGAAGGAGATAATAGAAAAATATGAAAGTGGAGTGCGTATCAGTGAGCTAGCCAGGCTGTATGGTAAACCCTATTCTACCATCGCTACCATTGTGGATAAGAAATATTCAAGTAAAATCAAGGAAGCTGTTGTTGCAAAAGGTGCATCTGTGATCACAAAACAGAGACCACAAGTGCTGGAAAATGTGGAAAGGTTGTTGTTGGTGTGGATCAACGAGAAACAGTTAGCAGGAGATACTGTTTCGGAGGGAATAATATGTGAAAAAGCAAGGCAGTTGCATGATGATCTCCTTAAGAAAATGCCTGCAACGAGTGCTGAAGTGAGCGAATTTAAAGCCAGCAGAGGCTGGTTTTACAAATTTAAGAATCAAGTGGCATACATAGTGTTGTGAGGCATGGTGAGGGAGCCAGTTCTGACAAAAGTGCGGCTGAAAAATATGTTCCTGAATTCCAGGAGTACCTAGAGGCTGAACAATTCCTCCCCAACAAGTGTTTAATTGTGATGAAACAGGCCTGTTTTGGAAGAAAATGCCCAACAGGACCTACATTACTCAGGAGGAAAAGGCACAGCCAGGACATAAGCCTATGAAAGACAGGCTAACGTTGATGCTTTGTGCCAATGCAAGTGGTGATTGCAAAGTGAAGCCTTTACTAGTGTATCTTTTGAAAATCCCCGAGTGTTTGGCAGATGCGGTGTCAGCAAGTCCAACTTGTGTGTGATGTGGAAGTCTAACAAAAGGCTTGGGTCACAAAGGACATTTTCTTAGATTGGTTCAATGAAGTGTTTGGCCCCAGTGTGAAGAAATATCTATTGGACAATAATTTGCCACTTAAGTGCCTCCTGATAATGGACAATGCTCCTTGTCATCCTCCAAACTTGGTAGAGAAAATTGTGGAGGAGTTTAAATTCATCAAAGTGAAGTTCTTGCCCCCTAATACCACTCCTCTCCTCCAGCCCATGGACCAGCAGGTCATTTCCAACTTTAAAAACTCTATACCAAAGCAATGTTTCAAAAGTGCTTTGATGTGACCACAGACATGAACATAACCCTAAGAGAATTTTGGAAAAACCATTTCCATATGCTGCATTGTGTACACCTTATAGGTAAGGCTTGGGGGGGAGTGACTACCAGGACTTTGAACTCTGCCTGGAGAAAATTGTGGCCAGACTGTGTCCTAGGGAGGGATTTTGAAGGTTTTGGGGCTGAGCCTCAGAACCTGAGCCTGAGCCTGAGCCTGAGCCTGTTTTGGAAGAAATTGTGGAATTGGGCAAGTCTTTGGGGTTAGAGGTGAGTGGTGACGATGTGGAACAGTTGGTGGAGGAGCACAAGGAAGAGCTAACCACTGAAGATCTGCAAGAGCTTCAACAGCAACTGGAACAAGAGAGCAGAGGTCAGGACAATGGTTCAGAGGAGGAGGTGGAGGTGGAACAAAAATGGAAGAATGTGCCTTCTTCAAGGATTAGGGAGATCTGTGCCAAATGGAGTGATGTGCAAGCATTTATGGATGAATATCACCCTAACCATGCTGTTGCAGGCCGTGCTGGCAACCTGTACAATGACACAGTGGTGTGTCATTTCAGGGATGTGTTAAAGAATCGCCAGACACAGATCTCCCTGGACAAATTTGTTGTTAGAAAGAGGTCTAGTGACTCTCAAGCTGGTCCTAGTGGCATTCAAAGAAAAAGGGAAGTAACCCCAGAAAAGAACTTACCACCTGCAGTGTTAATGGAAGGGATTCCCTTCCAAACACTAGCATACTACTCCACCTTCTCCCCTCCTCCCGTCCTCCACACATCAACAACTCTTCAATAAATGTAAGTGACATGTTATTGTACAATATTTGCATGTATTTATGTATTCTTTATTAAATTGTGTATTATTTAATGTCCAAAAGTTCTAAAAAATATTTTATTTAACTACTTTTGGAAGTCTTGGACGGATTAAATTTATTTCCATTATTTCTTATGGGGAAAATTGATTCGTTTTACGATTGTTTCGCCTTAAAATATGCCCTCTCTGACGGATTAAAATCGTAAACCGAGGTACCACTGTGTATATATATATATATATATATATATATAAACAGTGGACCCTCGGTTAACGAATACCCCGGAAATCGTGCAATTATGTAAGTATAATTTTGTAAGTTCTTGTGGAAGTGTATTTTTGGGGGTCTGAAATAGACTAACCTACGTGAAATTTTTCCTTAAGGGAGTAAATTCGTTCGGTAATGGCACTTGAGCAGACTTCAGGAGTGAAGTTTTTATGAAATTCGGGGGTCCACTGTATATATATATGCATATGCATTGGACCCCCGAATTACATACTGCTCCAAACTCGAACACTTATGTAAGTGTATTTTCGAAAGTGCTTGTGTAAGTGTATTTTTGGGGGTCTGAAATGACTAATCTAATTTACATTATTCCTTATGGGAACAAATTCTTTCGGTAACGGCACTTGAACAGCATTCTGGAACAAATTAATGACGTAATCCGGGGGTCCACTGTATATATTATCTATCTATCTATCTTTCTTTCTTATCTGTTTGCCAAATTTTGCTAAGAAGTTTGGTTTTAATTTTTTTTTCATTTTCTATTATAAGTAAGAATTCCTTCATCTGATTTTCTTTTTTTCCCTTTTCTGATCATAAGACGTAGATCATAACCTCATAGTAGTTTAGATCACAAATTTTCACCAGGTTCGAAATGGCAAGAGAAGAGGCTGGGATGATGACTTCGTAATAAAGAGACAGTTTCCAGCTCTTATCCCAGCATTTGATCCTCGGCCAGGTCGCACTAATGTCAATCAAACACAAGGTTAGTGCTTCAGTAATTTTGTTGGAGTGTGACCAAGGTAGCAGTTATGAATGGATTATGCTGGATTTGAATCCAGGTGGTTGAAAAGGCAGTGCCTGTGCATCTGATGGAGGGGATGGGAATGTTGCAGTCAGATGGCAGTCTGCATTGTTATTCAAATTCAAATTCAAATTTTTATTTCTTTGCAAGTTTACAATGTGATTGACATGTTGTGGGGAGTCCTATTTACATAGATAGTTTACAGTGTGCAATTACAATAATGATTTGCAGTGCAAAGAGAGCCACTATCATGCATAGGCATTACAGGCAGACTAAATTTAATGGTTTACATACTACTTAATATGTACTAGACAAATAGATCATAGTTTGTTAAAGTTGTACATCTGTTTTTATATATAGCAAACTAAATTTACTCAAATTACAATATGGGAATATTACAATGGGCCATGTTGAAAGTAGTTTACAATATGAGATTGTTACAATTGAGTATAAATCAGAACAATTTTGTGCAGGTATTGATTTTTTACAATGTAGTTTTAAGTAATGTAATGAACTTTGAGCATCTATTTTTAAAGTTTTGAGATTAAGGGGAGTGACACTGATCCTTACCACAGTACAGTGGAACCCCAAGTAACAATCTGTCCGAATAACGATTTTTTTGTAATGATTGCGTTTTACGGTCAATATTTTTCTCGTGTAGCGATCTTTACTCGTGTAACGATCCATACCAGACCTGTCCAGTCTAGCGTTGTTTACACTTGAGTGAACAATACCCAGCGTGCTCTTTCAAACATTTCACAATAAATTTATTGTGTTTATTGCTGGTTTAGTGATTGTCACTGTGAAATAAGTCGCCATGGGTCCAAAGAAGCTTCACAAGTCGATAAAGGCTATAGCACCAGCCAGTGATAAAGTGTAGCATTAACAGTGTAGCAATGGAAATAAGTCACTCTGTCTGACTTTTTTGGGTTATCCTAGGTTTTCTACACATATGCTGCTATGTATAATAATCTATGTATAACTGGATTTGTGTATACCTGAATAAACTTACTTAAGTTAAGCGATTAATCGATAGAAAATGACGAACGAAACTTAACTTCTACAATGTTGTTTGAGATTATAGGGACACTGACAAGAGCACCGTCCTCTGCCACCATCTCCTCCATGGTATGTAAGTTGTAAGTATTTCTTATTTATATGAGTGTGAATATTTCTTATTTATAAATTAAAGTGTAAATATTTCTTATTTATAAATTATGCACTTTGTTTGTGTGATAGTGTTGGTTGCACACTCCACCAGTCCTTAGATTCGTATTGACATGTTTTATTCATTCTAGAGTTTATATCATGTTTCTATGTTATTAATATTGTTTATTATGTCATATTAGATGAATTGTGCTAGATAAATAAGCTGTAGAGTTGATATTATTGTCATATTGAAGGACTATTTGTCCTGCCTTCAAACAAACACTCTCATACACCAACAAGAGTCTTCAATAAAGGTAAAACTTATTTAACTGTTCATTTGTCCATTATAATTAGTGCTTTATATTTATTTCTCATTGTTTTCTGTATGTAAAACTATAGTACGTATTTATTCTTTAAAAACATGAATTTTTTGTGAAAATTTTTGGGTGGAAACGGATTAATTGTATTTACATTATTTCTTATGGGAAATAAGGTTTCGAATAACGATTTTTTCGTGTTAAGGTCTAGCTCCTGGAATGGATTAAGATTAGTCGAGGTACCACTGTATGTGGTAATGGAGGTGAATTTGAAAGCAGCTTGGAAGATGTTTAGTTTTGGGTGAGTAGGTGATTTCTAAGAAGTCTTGAACTGATTTGCAGACAGGGGTCCTTTAGTGTTCTCTGGCAGTGAATTCCAAATCTTAGCGCCCTTTATGTGCATAACATTTTGCATAGGAGAGTTGGACATGAGGGATATCATAGTGATCTGTGTCTTGTATTATGGTTGTGTGTTCTGTTGCAGCCATCAAGGAGGAGTTTAAGAGGAGGGTTTATATTAGAGTGCAGTGTCCTATGTATGTAGTAGGCACAATAAAAAGTATGGGTGTTTTGTATATTGAGTAAGTTAAGACTCTTGAATAGTGGCGGAGTATGCTGTCTCGAGTTGTAATTTGTTATCAATCAGACTACTGTTTTTTGTTAGGTTATTAACCCTTTGGGGGTCGGTGCTGTACTAGTACGTTTTACGAGCAGGGGTTGGTGCCGTACTAGTACGCGTAAATTTTAGCGGCCTCAAATTAAGTGGGAAACGGCTGGTAGCCCTACATATGAAAGAATAGGTCTGTGTGGTCCGTGTGCACAGTATAAAAAAAATCCTGCACCACACACTGCATAATGAGAAAAAAAAAACTGACCATTTTTTTTGTTTAACCCTTAAACTGTCCACACGTAGATATACGTTCACTCGCGAAAGTGACCGAATATTTTGAAAAAAAAAAATAGTTTTTTTTTCTAAAAATGAAGAGCACATTTTTATAAATAGGATAGGCTAAAAAAAAACATTTTAGGGCCAGTACTTACCGAGATATAAGCCCGTGAAGTTTGTGCTAAATGATGTGGTGTCGGCAAAATGGAGCACTGCCGCTTGCAGAAACAAGAAACATTTATCGTTTTTTTTCCATTTTTTTCCATTTTCTGTTGTTTTCATGCTATGATAATAATATTTTGATGCAGATCTATTCATTTCATTGCCAATTCTTGTTTAGACAAATATTTGTTACTGAATTAGTAATCATACTGTCACAAACACACATGTTCACACTGATAAATAAATTTGTACACCTGGTTCAATCACTTACTATTGTTTACATATATATACAAGGTATTTACAGGTCCTATTTATGTTTCTAGAAGTCCACCACTGTATGATACTCGAAGAAGCATGGATTCATACAGAGTGCCACTCCACATTGCTGACACATGAATCGTGTGTCTTTTCGCACTTGGGGTCGCTGTGTACTGTAAGCACACACAACACACTTTTTCTGAGAGTACTTCTTCTTGGAGTAGATGGTAATGGTATCAGGCAGTGACAGTTAGGGATAATTCGGTTGGCACTTCCCCTCTGGTTGTGGAGTGACAGGTCGCTGTTGTGGGGTGACAGGTCGCTGTGGAGTGGCAGGTATAGGTGTGGTACCATACTTTCTCCCTATCTGCTTGATGACATTTAGGTGAATTCTGCATATCGTTGTCGCTTCCCAGTCTTTATTTCATACATGTTGAAGGCATTGAGCATTGCAATGTCCACAAGGTGGAAAACACTTTTATATACCACTTGCGACTCCTACGCACACAGTCAACAAAGCCTATCATCATGTCACACTTGTCGACTAGTCGCATATTGTTTGTATAGTCGATGACAACAGCTGGCTTTTCAATAGGTTGATTGTTGAGCTTGCTCAGTCTGTCTGTTTGTACCATCTCGTTTCTGTGGATGGTTGACAGCAATGTCACGTCCCTTTGTCATGCCATGACAGTGCCATGATGTCATTGGCATGAAATGCCTGCACTACACTTCCTCCAGTGAACTTGGCATGTGTTTTCTATTGCTTCTCACTGTTCCACATATATCAGTATTGTTCACACGTAGGAAATCAGCAAGCATAGGGCTTGTGTACCAGTTGTCTGTGAACAATGTATGGCCCTTGCCAAGGTATGGCTGCATCATCTTGCAACAACATCACCAGAAATGCCCAACATGCGCCTGGTATCATCAAGTGTATTTTTACCTGTAGATAATGACATCCAACACAAGACCAGTCTCACAGTCACACATAACAAACAGTTTTATACCAAAGCGATTACGTTTGCTTGGTATATTTGTTTGAATGACAGTCGTCCCTTGAACAGAATCAAGGACTCAACAACAATGTTCTTGAATGGATAAAAGTAGGCAATGAATTTTTGCTTGAGATACATAAACAATTCCCGGATTTTGTAGAGGAGGTCATTTCGTTTGGTGTATTCCTATCTGAGAAGTGCAACATTCTCAGCAACAGAAGGAATCTGTTGCAGGGAAGGAGGTCACGGAAGACTGGAGTGTTAATGAAGTGGTCTGTGGACCAGTAGTTTGCATATTGTTCTTATATGTGTGTGGCATAAGCATGACAGTGCCAAGGAATAAATACATTTCAGCCACAGTTGTATCTTTCCACCTGCGCAGCCGTGACAATTCTGAAAAATCTGCATGGTCCATTGTATACTGCTAGTACAGGTTGGTCCGAGTAACAATCAGGTTCATTATTGGCTCATCAAAGTATAGTTGAAAATAGTCTAACTCTGTAGACTCATTTGTGATGGGACATGTGGCATGATGCCACTTCCACTGCCATCAAAATTGAAAGGATGTGGCACGAATAGTGTATGTTCAGTCCATTTCCATTCACGATCAGATGGTGCAGGGTGGTCCTGTGGCATGGGACGGGGGAGCAGGAGGGACGGGGAGTGGGGCCAGCACATGATTGAGAGGGTGCCTCGTGGTCCTTTGTCTGTCCACACACCGCGCCACGAGGTCCAGGCACCATGCCACCCACCACCTCTTCCTCCATCCCAGCATACTCTCCTTCATTATCACTTTCACTATCAGTGGCTGGGGTTTGGATCGTGAACTGCCACGACCCTTGCCTCTGACTGCATATGGCACACTGCCTGAACGTAGGTAATGACGCCCATAAGTAGGTTTCACTGGGGAATAATGATAATCACTGTCACTCGACGAATCGTCTATGGGCATAAAATCGATTTCATCATCGCCACTTATATCACCTTCACTATCGTCACTATCATAACACATGGAAAATGCTAATTTTCTTGGGAGCTGCCTTTGGGTAGTAACACTAGCAACCCCAGAGGTGCTGGGCTGAGGGTCTGTGGCCACACTGGCCACACCAGATGTGCTGGGCTGAGGGTCTGGTATGGCCACACTGGCCACACTGGCCACCCCAGAGGTGATGGGCTGAGGGTCATCTGGGTTGTCATCAATAGTTTCACTAATTCCTTGATTATTAGTGGCTATATCACTGTCAAATCCACTAAGCTCGCGCTTTCATCACTTTCCCGAGAATAGTAGAGTGTTAATACGACGAGGCGTGAGTGAATCACGGGGGTGTGCCATGATGTTGACCCAAGATGGAGCTGAAACTAACTGGGGCTACCATGCAGTACCCTGGCATCCCCAATTTTTTTCATACTGCGCACACTGAGGGCGCAGACCCATTCTCTCATGTCTAGGCGACTCAGGCCTATTGCACTAAATTTGAACGAATGTAAAATAAAACGTAGATATACGTTCGGTCACTTTCGCGAGTGAACATATATCTACGTGTGGACAGTTTAAGGGTTAAAACAGCGACTTTGCAGTCTATTTTCGTATGGTATTTATTGATGTATTCTCGTTTTCTTGGTCTCATTTGATAGAATGGAAGATATATTACAGAAATAGAAATGATTTTAACCCTTTAGGGGTCGGGCCGTACTAGTACGTTTTTCGACAGGGGTTGGTGCCGATAGTACGCCCAAATTCTAGCGGCCTCAATTTAAGCAGAAAACGCCTGGGAGGCATACATATGAAAGAATGGGTCTGTGTGGTCAGTGTGCGAGTATACAAAAATCCTGTAGTACACTGCATAATGAGAGAAAAACTCTGACCGTTTTTTGATTAAAACAGCGACTTTGCAGTCGATTTTCGATTGTTTTTATTGATGTATTCTCGTTTTCCTGGTCTCATTTGATAGAATGGAAGATATATTACAGAAATAGAGATGATTGGATTGGTATGACAATGACAAGTACCTTGAAATTGAGCTCAAATAGCGAAAATGTTGTTTTTTTGACGATGTTCAAGAGTAAACAAATCACACCATGCCCCAATACATCAACGGGGAAAGTCTTATATTCATACAAGTGTTTGATATTATTTATACCATTTTTACAATGATGCAGTTGTATACATTCAGAAAATTTCTATTTTTGTGAGAATAAAATTAAAAAAATGAAAAGAAAAGAAAGGAACAGGGGCCTGGAGACGTGACTAATGAACAGAGAACATGTTATTTTAGTGCCAGGAATGTCTCCCTTTTTTTACTCTGGACCCTATTTTGAAATTGGCATCGTTGAAATTTGTGTAAAATTTGGGACAATTGCCATTTTCTGACTATTTTGGGTAGATGAAATTGGTTAATAGGCGGTTTCTTGTACTCAATCGATAGAAGAAATGGAGTTCTAGGAAATAGCTATAATTTTGGGAGACTGAAACATTGGAATTTGTTGAAAATATGGCTCAAAGTGGGCAAAATCCCGATAAGTAAGGCCATGGCTACCGCTAACTTCGCAAAGCATAATTCCGTTAGTTTTCAACAAATTTCATAATTTTGGTGGCGTTATGATCGGAAAAAGATTTCTATCATTTCATAAGAAAAATTAATTTTTTTTTTCCAAAAAATTTAAACCCCAGGAACACTTTCCTGAGAAGGCCTCCCAACCCCAAAGGGTTAATTGGTTTGAAAATAAAGAAATTGAAATTGAGCTCAAATTAGCACAAATTTTCTATTTTGACATGTTCAAGGGGAAAAAATCACACCATGCGTCCAATACACATCAACTGGCGAGTCTAATATTCTGCAATTCTTTTATTTTATACCAGTTTTACAATGATGCAGTTGTATACATAAAGTAAATCTTCTATTTTTTGTGAGAATAAAAATTCAAAATGAAAAGCAAAAGTAATATAAGAGGGGGCTGGAGACGGACTAATGAACAGAGAAGATGTCATTTTAGTGCCAGAAATGTCTGCCTTGTTTATTCTGGACCCTATTTTGAAATTGGCACGTTTGAAATTTTTTAAAATTTAAACCCAAATTGCCATTTTCTGACCACTATTTTGGGAGTTGAAACTGATAAATAGGCGGTTTCTTGTACTCAATTGATAGAAAAATTGGAGTTCTAGCAAAATAGCTATAATTTAGTAGACTGAAACATTGGAATTTGCCGAAATAGGGCTCAAAGTGGGCAAATAGCCGATGCGTAAATGTCACAATACCGATAACTTTGAAAGCATAATTCCGTTAGTTTTTGATAAAATTTCATAATTTTGGTGGCGTTATGACGGAAAAAAATCTATCATTTTTTTTTTTTTTTTTTTTTTTTAAATTTTGACCCAGGAACTGGTTTCCGAGAAGGCCTGTCGACCCCCAAAGGGTTAAGGGTCTGAGGTGATTTACTGTAGTTGAGCCCATGCACAGACTCCATAGGTGAGATGGGGAGTGAGTGGTACAGTGAAAGGGAGAGTTGATTACGGTACATAGTACCGTATCTTTGATAGAATGCCTACTGTCTTAGAGACTAGGTATCTCCCATGGAGATAAGAGAAAATACACAAGAACAAGAACTAGTAAGAAAATAGAAAAAAACCCCAGAGGGTGTAATATATGCTTGAACATGCATGTTTAGTGTGACCTAAGTATAAGTAGAAGTAACAAGATGTACCAGAAACCTTTCATGTTTATGAGACAGAAAAAGACACCAGCAATCCTACCATCATGAAAAAAAAAATTTCAGGTTTCCGTTTACACTCACTTGGCAGGACAGTAGATTTTTCCCAGTTGCTGTCTACCAACCTACTACATAGGGATTTTAGAAATATTGTTGGTGATTTTGGCACAGGTAGCTCAATCAATGCCATTCTATGTTTTAAATACTAATTAAGGGTCAGGGGTGGCCTAGAGATTTGTTAAAAAAGAGTGGCCCACTACGATCCCTTGACAGGATACTTGATTTTCTCTGCCTTGACACCTAATTTGAGGCACATTCAGTACCCAAATATACCTAAATGATCGTTATTTCCGAGATAGTCGTAGTATAAATGAGGGTCAGCCAGGCTCGATCCACTGAAAAGCCACAGGGTTGGTCTTAGGGTCTTTCTTCACTTTAATCAACCCATTCCTGTTCCTGATTGCAAGCTATGTGTCAGTTCCAACTATGCTATCCTTCCTTTCCTCCATAAATCATTACCTCAAGGCTTCTCATTGCCTAACAACTCTTTCTCTGAGTTCATCAGCATAACAGTTTCTTATTACCTAAGGGCAGCTAACAATTTCTGCTGTCGGGACCTGCCAGTCAGGCAGGCTCTGACAGAGACGCGACCCCATAGACAGGCTTTACCTCATTTGTGGGACGGCTGTAATAACCCTTTTAAAGATTGCTGATTTTGCCTGTAAAAGGAAAAAACCATGATTTGGTCTTTTTTTTGAATTTTATAGTGGCAGAGAAAAACCAAAATAGCTTTGTAATCAGCATCAAGAAATCTTGTAGCACACCAAAAATTATCTGACAAAATTTTGGGGACCAGTGTAATTGTAGTGCAAAGACTTAAGAACTATTATTATTATGCAATATACACATGGCATGTTTCAGGATAGTCAAATTTATAATGTTTAACTTTATTTTTAGATTTGGAGGGTTACACCCTGGTACAGAAGAGCATTTATGCGATACCCCCAGTGAAGTAGCAAGTGGCCCACTTAGTTTAACCCTGCGTGGTCCTAACCCCCTGGGATTCCTGGAATTGAAAACCAATAACAAAGAAAAACCCCCACAATCTTTGCTGCCTTCCAGACTTTGTTCGCTGCCAACTTTCCTTCCCGACAAGAAAGATTGAGACGAATATGGGGGCCTACATACACGTAAGACTACTCTTGGTATTATCTAGTTCATATTACTAATGGAAGCCTCCAGTATCAATGGAAGATTACAAAAATTTAACAAATAACCCACATTTTAGGGAGGAAACTTTAGACAGAAACTGGTAAGAAATTGGGGAGAAAGTTAAAAGCCCGATCTGGTGTCAAAAAATTTTATAAAACTGGTCAGAAGCAGTACTGGCAGTTAGCCTGCAAACATATTTGTAGGTAGGACAGTAAAAATTTAAACCCTAACAGTGTTCATTATTATCCAGTACATACTTTGATTGAGATTTCATAAGTATTTTAGAAAGTATGTGAAGCACTTTAAAGAATACAAAATATTGTACTAAAAGAACTTTATGTATATTTTAAAATTTGCATGTAGGTGTGTCAAAAATTTCATGATAAAAAAATAACACTTATTTAAAAAATACATTTCTTCATAAGGGATCCCTGCATGACCCAACTGGAATGTCAACCTATTCGCCGTGAAACCGTTAGTCACCAAAACACAGAACTTGTTAGGAGGTGGGAAACCATCCACTGCTTAGTCTTTACCTGGAAATCTTTTCATTAAAAACTTGTTATTCTGCAATGGAGAATTTGGGGAGGGAGAGGCTCCTGGAACTGTCCACCAGGGCACCCGGAATGATGGCAGAATTCTTTGGGCTAGTGCATACATTGTTGTTCCCATTGGATGTGTGGAGAAACAGTTCATAGGGTAGACATTTGTCAACACCATAAAAAGATAATGTAGTGAGGGCTCTTTCAGGCGGGGGTTTCATCTGTTTAAACCCTTGATCAGGCACTGAATGCCATCCCCTTTGGCTTTGTAACTGTCCCATTCATTATAATTAATAATTAAGTCTTTAGTTTTGTTAAAAAAACCAAACCCCTCCACACATGCATAAAATGAGTAGGGAATAAAAAGAAGCAAAGAAATTAATACAGTGGCCCCCCGGAAATCGAACATTCTTCATTCCAGAATGCTGTTAAAGGGCTGTTCCCAAACAAATTTATTCCCAAAAGGAATGATGTAAATTAGATTAGTCCATTTAAACTCCCAAAATACACCTATAAAAGCACTAAATAATAAACTTACATAATGGGGCGATTTGGGGAGTGTTTGTTTTCGAGGGTCCACTGTAAATAAAATAGTATTTAATTAAAATATAAATGTGGTGAACTTTCTTTTAAAAAGGTTGTATATGGAGAGGCAAGAGAAGATGAGAGTTCTGAAGGAGAATTTTCTATGTTCAGCTACTTAATCGTCAAAAATTTTCCGAACAAATATTTTGACCGAGGCATCTGGGAGTTCAGCCTGCCTACCAGTACCTTGACAACGGGTGATCCATCTGTTGAAGATGTGTTGCAAAATTTTTCGACAGTTGTATATATTAGCTCATGAAGATAAAGTTGATTTTTTTTTTTTTTTTTTTTTTTTAACACATCGGCCGATTCCCACCAAGGCAGGGTGGCCCAAAGAAAACTTTCGTCATCATTTACTATCACTGTTTCCAGAGGGGTGCTTTTCACCAGTTATAAAACTGCAACATTAACACCCCCCCCTTCAGAGTGCAGACACTGTATTCCCATCTCCAGGACTCAAGTCTGGCCTGCCGGTTTCCTGAATCCCTTCATAAATGTTACTTTGCTCCAACAGCACGTCAAGTATTAAAACCATTTGTCACATTCACCCCATCAAATACTCACACGCATGCTTGGTGGAAATCCAAGCCCTCGACAAAAACCTCTTTACCCCCTCCCCCCAACCTTTTCCCAGGCCACCCCACCCTGCCTTCCTCCACTACAGATTTTTACACTCGAGGTCATTCTGTTTGCCCCTTCTCTCTACATGTCCGAACCACCTCAACAACCCTCCTCAGCCCTCTGGATAATAGTTTTTGGAATCCCGACCTCCTCCTAATTTTCCCAAAATCCGACCCTGCATTATATTCACACCACACATTGACCTCAGACATAATCTCCACTGCCTCCAGCCTTTCCTCAGGGCATTCATCACCCATGCTTCACCCCCAAGAGTGGGTATAACATACTCTTTACTTCCCCCCTTTAAATTCCACAGACCCGGGCACCACTACCCTTTTCCCCCCATCAATTCTAGATAAACCTCATCCTTCATAGACCCATCTGGACATGTGCACTCCCAAATATCTGAATACATTCACCTCCTCCATACTTTCCCTCCAATCTGATATCCAATCTTTGTCACTTTAAACTTTTGTTATCCTCATCACCTTTTCCCTTTTCCCATATTCATTTCAATTTTCTTTTTTTTACATACCTTACCAAATTCATCCACCAACCTCTGCAACTTCTCTTCAGAATTCCCAAAAAAAGGGCATCAGCAAAAAGCAACTGTGACAACTCCCACTTTGTATTTGATTCTTTTTCTTTTAACCCCACACCCTTGCCAAGACCCCCCATTCACTTCTTTACAACCCCATCTATAAATATATTGAAAACCACGGGGCATCACACATCCCTGTCTAAGGCCTATTTTTCCAGAAATAATTCCCTCTCTCCTACAATTAACCTGAGCCTCACTATCCTCATAAAAACTCTTCATGCTTTCGTAACCTACCTCATATTCCATACACCTGCAACATCTGCCACATTGCCACCCTATCATCGCCCTTTTTCCCAAAACCATAAATGCCACAAAAAACCCTTTTCCCTTATCCAAATACTGTTACCAAAGTTTCACTGCAAACACTTTTAAAACCCTACCTTTCCTAAAGCAACCTTTTCATCTGCTATTCTGCTCTCCGTCTTACTCTTAATTTTTCAATAATAACTCTACCATACACTTTACCTGGTATATTCAACAGACTTATTCCCCTATAGTTTTTTTCACTCTTT
>WNWK01034573.1:0-20375 GCA_009830355.1 Cherax destructor
ATCACTTAAATTACGAAAAAAAATCCAGCTTCATTAAGTCTTCTGTTTTGTTCATGAGGTCAGGTCCTCTGAAATTTAAGTTTATTTATACTTGTGATAGTCATTTGATGGGGTAATGTATATTTAAGAAACATAACTACCATCATCATTATCATGACCCGGGCCCAGTACATTCCATTAAGATCCTTAATATGTTTTGGAATATTAGTTAAAAATCATCTACTACATCTAATGAGAATGATTTAAATAAGATCTATCATCATTATCTTTCATCATTTGCTATTTCTTTATTCTTTATTTATTTCCCCAGATTTAAGCGAAACATTTCCTACAAGCTCGTTCATTATAAATGGAAATGTCTCTCATGTTCACCTCTTGGAGTATCATTCTCTTTCCATTGTGCTAAAACACCTTGAAAAAAAAACAAGCACATTTATTGGCCTTTCATAAATAATAAAAGCCATCTTGAGCCAATTCACTTGGTTTTAACCATTTTATTGGCCATTCGACAAATGTATCCAATCGCTTTTTTTCAAATCTTAAACTTCCATAGGAATTAAACTTTTTCGATCTTCTTTTATTTAAACTTGGTATAACATCAATACAAGTAGTAGTAACAGAAGCAGAAGAATCTTCATTCTTGCTTTCCATATTCATCTACCACTTGCTGAAAAGTAGAGATGATGTGAGTTATTGTTAAATAGCCAGTCTTATATATATATATATATATATATATATATATAAAAATATAAGTCAGGGGAACGCCTTCCACCTGAACAAAATATAATGGAAAAAATAAAAAAAATAATGATCTTGGGTGGAAATTAACTAAAATTTTAAGTTTTTAGTAAAATATATATAAAAAAAAATAGGCCGTTGTGGTTCTGGCAGGATGAAGAGTAGGAGAATATAAGCCCAGGTTGAGTCTCTGGTGAGACGAGATGTTGAATGGTTATCCTGGGTAGTTAAGAATTCTGTATGCCACTTGGTCGAGTACGTAAGATTTAGAAGCGGAAAAGTAGACAAAAACCAAGTCAGAGAGACGTACATCTAGCTCCTTCAAAACTGGCGTCTGAAGAGCTGACCTGGTCAACAGCAGAGCTGATAAAGAGAAAATAAAGAATAGTTACCATAAGTAAGTAAACATAACATGTAAGAAGAAAAAGGATAACATGTTTACTTTAAGATGGAAGAAATTACTGGTAACCTTAAATCAACCACAAACAAAAAAATTACACCTGGTAGAGCACCTTACCTGTTCAGAAGTGTGGAGGTAGTGACTCTCCACAGTCTTGCTGTTCACCAGGTAAGGTAACTACCACCAGAAAGGGGGGGGATTCTGATTCGGCCCGATAGAGGGAAGCACCGGCTGAACCCGTGAATGATCGCCGGCAGACTAACAACCTTAACCCATAATTATACTCTACTTTTCCCTCACAATATATATATATATATATATATATATATATATATATATATATATATATATATATATAGTTATTTTTTATTTAGGGTTTATATATGAAGAGGGAAAGGAAGAGTAGACACACAAAAAAATGGAAACATTGAAATTAAAAAGTAGTGATGGTGATATTTTCACCGGGGATATAAAAGTTGCCAGTATGAGTAATATACTAAACAAAATAATAAATAGTATTGAAGCTGGTGATGATGAAGAAATTATTACATGTGATAATATCAACACACCTATTTTAAAAATGGTTATAGACTACTGTAAATATTATACAGATAATCCACCATCTATTCTTCCTTTTGATTATGACAATGCCACTTCACTCAATGACATTTTTTCTTGGGATTATAATTTTTTACAAACTGAAGATAAAACAATGTTATTTGAATTTGTGAATGCTGCTCATTTCTTGGACATTAAAAGTTTAGAACAAGTGACATGTAAAATGATCGCTAACAAAATGAAGGGAAAAACTACTGAACAAATTCGACAGATGTCTAAAATTGAAAATGATTTTACACCAGCTGAAGAAGAACAACTTAAACCTAATACTGCATGGGTTAAAGAAAAAACATTTACTTGTCCTGAACATCCTCTTTAATTTAAAGCACTTACCAGTTCTATATACCTTTCAGTCTATTTGTAATATTTGCATAAGAAACATATATAAAGAGAGAGAGGACACTTTATATCTCTTCTATAAAAGAATCATCAATATGTACTTTGTTGATAATGTAGAAATTAAAGTGGAACCAATTAAAGAACTTTCTGAAGAAAATAAAGATAATTGTGATGAAAAAATAACCACTACATTGAAACGTGCAGTTCTTCAAATAATTTTATTGGACCTTTTCTTCAGAATGAAACATCAACAGAAACTAGCTTAAAAAATCATATGAAAACTCATATAAGTAAAAAATCATACAAATGTACAGTTTGTAAAAAAGTGTTTGTCAGTTTAGGTAATTTCAAGAGACATCAATACGAAAAACATGAGATTACAGATAATAATATGAAATTTGCTTGCAGAGTTTATAAAAAGGAAATTTACACGAAAGCCTACTGTAATAAGACATGAAGAAAGAATTCATAAACAATATACATGTGATATTGTCAGTATAGTTTTGCTGATAATGTCAGATTATTAAGACATGTGAGCAAAACAAAAAATAAGTTGTAAATATATTTGTTTATATTTATAGTACTATATTTATGAAATTTATTATGTTTTGTAGATTTAATTAATTAATATTATATTTTATTTTATTTTATAGATAAGTGTGTACCCATAAAAAGAAAAAAAAGTGGTTATGACTGATGATAGATGCAGTGGCTCCTCACCATCATTATCATGAAACATAAAGTATGACGACGACACCTGAGAGAGATTATATAAATATTAACAACAAGACAAATAATACTCTACCCTTCAAATCATTTGTATCCAATATAAGAAAACGAGAAGACCTTAATCAAATACTTCAAGAACATTTTTTAAATAATTACCGTAATTAATTACCGAAGGTCGCTGAAACAGCTCCCTTCGATATTCTCACACTCTAGACCATGTCCACTCTGGACCAGTTATAATAAATTGAAATGGATAACACCAATAGTTATGGTGATGTTATTTTTAGTGGACTGTATTTTGGTATTGGACTGATTAGAAAGAGAAGGAACAGAGTACACACATTATAAAACCATCACTCACCCCTTATCAGTGATAGTCGTTGGAGATCGTTGACACATCCACAGTAGATTCCCCTAACATAACCCACACAGTTGGCCAACCAAGATAGGAATGAAAGAGAGAATACTTACTGTGGGGAGGAGACAGTGTCCTTGACAGTCTCCCTCTGACAGAGATCGTCGTCTTAATGGTAGACACAGGTCTCACGTTGGGATGATGGTAAATTGGTTGTCTCGATGGGACAAGGTAATTTGATTCCCTTGATCCCTCTACAGTCCTCGAGATGGAACTGCTAAATTAGCATGTGGTTGATCGGGAAGGGCGGATTGTATCATTTTGCCTATTCTCTTAACTTCAGGTTATTCATATAACTTTATTCACTATTCACAAGACAATTTTATGTCTCACTGGTTTACACTCTTTCACAGTCTATACGTTGAGGTTCGAAGCCGATGAATCAAGATGGAAATAATCATTTCCTTCATACCCAACATGGCGGCCTCATGTGGCGTCCTTCATCCGCCGACACACGGTGTATTTCTTTCCCCTCCAATTCCTCATAAAGATGATTCACTGGACTTCAACGTTCCACAGTATTCTCCACTACTTATTCCCATCACTTCCACCCACGAAAGTCAACCAGAATCAGGGTTTTTGATTGCGTCAAATCAAATAGTCACGTCACCTAAGCCATAGTTACCATGGTTAGGCCTATGCAGGTGTCCATCACTAATTAACAATTTACCACCCAATTACAGTGGTTCCCGGATTAATATCCCACAATACAGTGAGCCCCTGGTTCTCGTCGGCAATCCGTCACAGAGGGCCCTTAGACCACCGGTTTTGTCGAACTCCGATTCTATTTTCCCAATAAGAAATAATGGAAATAAAATTAATCCGTTCCAGACATCCAAAAGTATTAAAATAAAATATTTTTTAGAACTTTTTGACATTAAATTAAACACAATTTTATAAAAAATATTAGAAATAAATAGTACAATAACATGTCACTAACATTTATTGAAGAGTTGTTGATGTGTGGAGGATGGGAGGAGGGGAGAAGGTGGAGTAGTATGCTAGTGTTTGGAAGGGGAATCCCCTTCCATTAACACTCCAGGTACCAAGTTCTTTTCTGGGGTTACTTCCCTTTTTCTTTTAATGCCACTAGGACCAGGTTGAGAGTCACTGGACCCCTCTCTAACATAAAATCTGTCCAGGGAGCTCTGTGTCTGGCGGTTCTTTAAAATGTCCTTAAAATGTAACAAGACATTGTCATTAAACATGTCACATACACGGCGTGCAACATCTTGGTTAGGGTGATAATCATCCATAAAGCCTTGCACATCAGCCCATTTGGCACAGATCTCCCTAATCCTTGAAGAAGGCACCTTCTTCCATCTCGGTTCCACCTCCTCCTCCTCTGGACCATTTTCCTGACCTGTGGTCTCTTGTTGCAGTTACTGTTGAAGCTCTTGCAGATCTTCAGTGGTTAACTCTTCATTGTGCTCCTCCACCAACTCTTCCACATCCTGGGTACAAACATCCAACCCCATGGACTTGCCCAGTTCCACAATTTCTTCAGCCGCACTTTTGTCAGAACTGTCTGCCTCACCATACCTCACAACACTATGTATGCCACTTCGCTTCTTAAATCTGTCAAACCCGCCTTTGCTGGCTTTAAATTCGTTCACTTCATCACTCGTTGCAGACATTTTCTTCACGAGATCATCATGCAACTGCCTTGCTTTTTCACATATTATTGCCAGTGTAACACTATCTCCTGATAACTGTTTCTCGTTGATCCACACCAACAACAAAGTTTCCACTTGTTCCAGCACTTGAGATCTCTGTTTTGTGACCATACTTGCACCTTTCGCAACAACAGCATCTTTGATTTCCTTTCTCTTGGCCAAAATGGAAGAGATGGTGGAATGGGATTTGCCATAGAGCCTGGCCAGCTCAGTGACACGCACTCCACTTTTATATTTTGCTATCATCTCCTTCAATTCTACCGTATTTCTGACATTCTTTCCCACAGGCTTGGCACTAGGAGCTTTCTTGGGGCCCATGGGGGCTTATTTAGCAGTTGCAAGCACTAAAAACACTGGAATAATGACAATATATATGGTATGAATGCCTGGGTGGTGTGTGGGTAGTGTTCGCTTGCTTGTAAACAATAACACACTGAGTGCCTGGGGGCCCAGCTGGGCCATGGCCACACGCGTACGCATTCAGGATGGATAGCTGACTCGCCGAACTCCGAAAGGCCGCCTAATACCGAGTCAAAAATATTGTAAAAAATCCCGTCGAACACCGATTTGGCCGAGCTCCGATGCCGTCGAACACCGGGGGTTCACTGTATTCACGGAGAATAGTTACCACACTTCCTATTACGAAGTGAGGCCGCTAATCGCGGTTTGGCCATCAGAAACACCAAATTTCTGACTCCATTTCGGTCTCGAGTACCTAATCCTTCGGTATCCACACGTGGCTGACCCACGCTTGACCTGAGCACCTAACCCAAGCTGTCTCCCTTGCCATGAGCAACGGTTTGATGGTTCTCTGCTGTACTCAGTTAAATGATAAGCCAACAGCAACACATTAATGGTATCTATTCATATTGGAAAGTTTATCGAGTATAACCTTTCAGGAAAATATCAATATTTTCCACACTGCGGCTGGGTGGAGTTCGTTGTTAGATGATTCAAACTGCATCATCCTTCAGGAGGAGCTTCCATCCTGCCCTGGACTGAACAGTGGTTTTCCTGGTAGGCCTGATCACACTTTCTTCCTCTGGTACCCCCTGATCAGCATCATCTTCAATATCACTCGCATCACTTTCCCTTAGGTTTTTGTTCACATTTGATTGAACACCCTTTAATTCCAAGGGAATAAATTTATTAATGGTACGTAAACTCTCTTGACCACAACACAACACTTTGACATTCCTGATGTGGAAACTTTTTGGGTCACTCAAGTTATACAAGGTAAGTGAGCCGTAAGGAGCCTTAAACATACCACGGATCGGCCCTCAGAGTTCAGGAACCCACACACCCAACAAAAACATACACACATTAGAGTTGACGAAGGTAACAATTGTGTACATTTTAATTGATAGATTTATTCTCCTAGGAACACCTAGGCAAGTTTGTACAGTTAGAAACTAATAGTAGGATTATTGAGGCAATGTTAGATATTAATAATGTAGTTCTAGCACTTTCATATAGGTAGTTATAAGCCTTAAATAGGCGAGCATTAGGTTATTTTAGCGAGCCACTAACCAGACTGAAAATCGAAAACCTAAATGATTTTTTTATGAGAGTGCCACAGAACTTGACAGAAGCATGCCTTTCTGACATCACCTCGACGCCAAATGACTTCGAAAAGGCAATAAATGACATGTCCATGCACTCCGCTCCAGGCCCAGACTCATGGAACTCCGTGTTCATCAAGAACTGCAAGAAGCCCCTATCACATGCTTTTAACATCCTATGGAGAGGGAGCATGGACACTGGGATCGTCCCTCAGCTACTAAAAACAACAGACATAGCCCCGCTCCACAAAGGGGGCAGTAAAGCAATAGCAAAGAACTATAGACCAATTGCGCTAACGTCCCATATCATAAAAATCTTTGAAAGGGTTCTAAGAAGCGAGATCGCCACCCATCTTGATACCCATCAATTGCACAACCCAGGACAGCATGGGTTTAGAGCAGGCCGCTCCTGTCTGTCCCAACTACTGGACCACTACGACAAGGTCCTGGATGCTCTAGAAGATAAACAAAATGCAGATGTTATATACACAGATTTTGCAAAAGCCTTTGACAAGTGTGACCATGGTGTAATAGCACACAAAATGCATGATAAAGGAATAACAGGAAAAGTTGGTAGATGGATCTATAATTTCCTAACATGTAGAACACAAAGAGTAGTAGTCAACAGAGTAAAGTCTGAGGCAGCTACTGTGAAAAGCTCTGTTCCACAAGGCACAGTACTTGTTCCCATCCTATTCCTCATCCTCATATCAGACATTGACAGGGATATAAGCCACAGTGTTGTGTCTTCCTTTGCAGATGACACCCGAATCTGTATGACAGTGTCCACCGTTGAAGACACTGCAAGACTCCAAGCAGACATAAACCAAATCTTTAAATGGGCTGCAGAAAACAATATGAAGTTCAATGATGAGAAATTTCAATTACTAAGATACGGAAAACGTTAAGAAATTAAAATCTCATCGGAGTACAAAACTAATTCCAACCACACAATAGAGCGAAAAACTAATGTCAAAGACCTGGGAGTGATCATGTCAGAGGATCTCACCTTCAAAGACCATAACAAAGTAGCAATTGCATCTGCTCGAAAAATGACAGGATGGATAATGAGAACCTTCAAAACCAGGGATGCCAAGCCCATGTTGACACTTTACAGATTGCTTGTTCTATCTAGGCTGGAATATTGCTGCACACTAACTGCACCTTTCAAGGCAGGTGAAATTGCTGACCAAGAAAATGTGCAGAGAACCTTTACAGCACACATAACTGCGATAAACCACCTCAATTACTGGGAATGCTTGAAGTTCCTAAACCTGTACTCCCTAGAAAGCAGGCGGGAGAGATACATTATTATATACACATGGAAAATTCTCGAGAGCTTAGTACCAAACTTGCACACAAAAATCACTCCCTACGAAAGCAAAAGACTCGGCAGGCGATGTAACATCCCCCCAATGAAGAGCAGGGGTGCCACTAGCACGTTGAGGGACAACACAATAAGTGTCAGGGGCCCAAGATTGTTCAACTGCCTCCCAGCATACATCAGGGGGATTACCAACAAACCCTTGGCTGTCTTCAAGCAGGCACTGGACAGGCACCTCAAGTCGGTACCTGATCAGCCGGGCTGTGGTTCGTACATTGGACTGCGTGCAGCCAGCAGTAACAGCCTGGTTGATCAGGCTCTGGTCCAACAGGAGGCCTGGTCACAGACCGGGCCGTGGGGGCGTTGACCCCTGAATTCTCTCCAGGTAGACTCCAGGTAGAGAGAACTGGCAGCCCACACTTGAATCTAGGCAGTGTGGGACTCACGACACGTGACCTGCATTCCTACCAGTCTGGACATCATCCAGAGAACACGTGCTGAGAACAAGCAGCACCCCCCACGTGACTCAACATCTGTCCTGGGGCCCCGGAGGAGAGAATCCGAAGTACCGCGGATATTTCTCTCCATCCAGACCTATTGCAATAAGACTAGACTTTCTTTCTCTCAGTATCTGGCCAGTTTTCTGGGGGAAACGTTAGTGAGTTATCTGTGGGTCTTAAGCGGACAGACACTTTTGTATTGGTATGTACCAGCTTCGTCTCTTAAGTTCAAGTCTGGAAGCTAGTGTCACTTACTGCATATATTGCTTAAGGGATATCCTTTGAAACCAGGGAACTCTGAGGTGCAGGCAGGACACAAATTACCACTCAAATTGCAGATAAGAATCTTCCCTGCACATGGTGTTTGGAGAGGGTTTATAGCTTAGGAAGTCCAGGATACACATAGCCACTACATCAAGTAAGTTGTTCCCTTTTCAGTTTCGTGTAAGCATTGTGGAATCCCTTTACTGCAGTTAGCTAGAAATTTGTCCCATAGCCACTTGTAAGTCTGAGAGAAGTGTCTCAGAGTGTCGGTGTCAACAGTGCTTGCTCTAAGTGCAGCTTACAAGGAGGCAGTCCCAAAACAAGTTTCTACATGGTCCTTCGAACCGGATGTGGAATAGCTGATTAAGCAGTCAGATTAGTCTTAATTAGCTAGGCCACAGTTAATGTACCAGTCATTATCGAAGCTAGGTTAAGTTATCACAACTAGGCCCAAGATTTACTCATGCTAGGTTAAGCTAACTAATCAGAAGTTTATTATTTACAGTAATCTACAGGTAGGCCAAGCAGGCTAGTTAAGCTTGTGAGTTTATTTATTTACAGTGATTACAAGTAAGCCAGGTTAGGAAATTGTATATTTAATTACTTACAGTGAATTGCAGGCAGCCACAGTTAAGGTAGGCCTCTGCAATATTTATAACAGTTATAACAGCTAGGTCAGATTTAACCTAGCTATCATTTACCTTGCAAGCTAGATTCAAGCTAGTTGCACACTAATTTCAACAGTTATAAAGTTAGGCTAGGTGTTAATTTCCCCAGCTAACTACAATAATTGAACAATCTAGGCTCAGTTAAACCAAAGCTAATTACACAATATTATTTATTTACTGTTTATAAGTGAATTACTGAATTAATTTTGTGTTAACCAAGTGAATTATTTGCAAAGACTACATATTTTACTGTGTGAATTTATTCTATTTGACTCATTTAAATTGTGAATTGCTAGCTTAAGTCCAGTAACTATTTACTATTGTGTACAGGGAGTTGCTAGGTTAAGCTTTCATAACAACAATATACATTTTAGTTGGGTTTCAGGGCTAACAGTGTACATTTAATTGAGTCAAGTCAATATAAGTAAAGAAAGGCATCAAGCTTGTTGAGGAGCTTTGGGAATCACTTATTCTCATCTAATACCGTATTGTGCTGTGGGGTGGGCTAATTAAAGTATAAATTAGTGACACGCTCTTAAATAAACCACAACAATGACGGGGCAGAATCAGAGAGTACCTGCCCTATCTCTAAGTCAGCTAAAGCGGTCTATGAGTGCCCACAGGAGACGCGTAGTCAAGGCGTGTAAGGAGAGCCAAGATAACAGACAAGATGCAGATGTAAATTATGAAGATCTAGAGAAGTGTTTAAAGCTTTTAGAGGAAAAGCTAGCAGACTTTGAGACAACCTACAAAGAGTATGAGGCAGGAGCCCTTGCAGAAGAGGAGTCAGAGGATATTGTACAGGAAATTCAGGAGGAATACGAAGAGCATGAGGCTCAATGTAAAGCGGAGATGAAACTCTGCAAAAAGTTAATGAAAACATTGAAGGCTGATACAGCAAGGGCAACAAATAATGGTACAGGGCACGCAGGCCACCACAGTCCCCCTAGAGTGTTACCCAGATTGCCTACATTGAATTTACCAATGTTTGATGAAACCTTGACAGATTATTATTATAATCAAATAGAAGCGCTAAACCACAGGGGTTATACAGAAACCTTGACAGAATACATTGCTTTCTGGGATCAGTTTAAATCACAGATAGATGACAGGGATGATTTGTCAGATGCCACCAAATTACAGTATTTACGTTCACAGCTCAAGGGTAAAGCCCTGGACTTGATCCGGCATTACCAAACCACTGATATTAATTATCAACATGCCAAGGATCAACTAAAGAATGCATATGGCAGCACAGAGGAGATAATGATAGTTATATTTTATCGATTGTCCGATCTTGAGGTTTGCCGTCATGACCGTCAGAGCTTAGAGAAGTTCCAAATCGAAGTTATGAGTTTAACAAATAGTCTCAAAGATCTATATGATTGGGGTAGTGCAGAATGGATGGTCAGTCAGACGATTCAGAGGAAACTAGCTAGCATTACAGTACATGAGTTACATTTGAAGTATAGGACTAACCGGTTCACAGTACAACAGATTGTTGAGGGGTTGGGCGATATCGTGATTCACCTGAGTATAGGTGAGAGAGAAGAGTCACCGCCATCATCACATAAACAAACAGTTAGTTACTCAGAAAACTCGTGAGATCAATTTAAAGCTCATAAAACTAACGTTGGGGTGTACTATGGCAAAGAAGTGTCTAGTACGCTGAGGTCAGTGGTCACGTGTGGTCATACCTGTCCTAAGCTGTCTGGGAATTAGCGTGGGGTGATACCGAGCACATGGCTCACTGCAGTGTTTTAGAATCTCAGGTTGAAGTGTTGAAGAAGGAGGTTCTACTACTTCAGGAGGAAAATAGGAGGCTGAAGCTTCGCCTAGATGGGTGTGGGAGTGAGTGTGAGATGGTTGGAGCTGGTAAGGAGGAAATGGTTACCAACAGTGAAAGTGGCAGCCGCTTTAAGTGGCAAGTGGTTCACAATTCAGGAAGAAGGAAGATAAAGAAGGTTAATAGTGAAGATGTGAAGGTAGGAAATCGATTCTCTGTTCTCCAGGACGAGTGTACTTCAGTGGTCAGTGAGGTTAAAGGTACCACTGACTCCCCTGCTAATCAAGGTAAGAATATTCTGATTGTGGGAGACTCTCAGGTAAGATATATGGACCGTGCCTTTTGTAACAGAGACAGGAAGGTCAGACAGAGGGTGTGCCTCCCAGGAGCTGGTATTGGTGACATAGTCAGCAGGTTGGATAATATTATGTCAGGTAATGGGAACAAGCCTATTATCTGTCTTAGTGCTGGTGGTAATGACATTGGGAAGGGCAGAAGACAGGAGCTACTAGATAAGTATAGGTCAGCCATAGAAGTCGTTAGGTCTAAGGGAGGTATCCCAATCATATGTAGCATTTTGCCTAGAAAGGAGTGGGCAATGAATGGATGTCTAGGGCAATTGGTATAAATTGCTGGCTAGACAGGTACTGCAAGGAACTTGCAATTCCATTCATTGATAACTGGGACAAATTCTATGGCAAACGTGATATGTATGCAAGGGATGGGGTTCATCTCTCTGGGGCTGGAGTGGTTGCATTAGCCAATTCGATTGAGGGGTCATTCGAGACTTGTCTAGGACTTTAAACTGATAGATTATAGAGGTATGGGTGTTTGTGGAAACAATCAGGCTGTGGTATTAGGCCTGGAAACAGCAGATATTTCCAGGATACCCCAGGGTTATGTTTAAAAGATAAGATTCAAAATAAAGTTGTTTGTAAATGCAAAACAATTGATCAACAAACAAAGAGAGATAGTAGAGGGCAACGAGTGACTAGCTCCTTGAGGTTTACTATACAAATAGTAGGAGTCTAAGAAATAAGATAGATGAGCTAAGATTACTTGCAAGTGCAGGTAATATAGATATTATTGCTATAACAGAGACCTGGTTCAACCTGAAAGATAGAGAAATGCCTTCCGAGTGCAACATTCAGGGTTACAAACTATTCCACACTGATAGGGTCAACAGGAAGGGTGGTGGAGTGGCGATGTATGTCAGAGATAATTTAAATTGTTGTGTTAGACAAGATATAAGATTAGAAACAGCTGACACAGAATCTGTTTGGCTACAGTTTCTCGAGGGTCGTGAAAATTAATTTTGGGTGTGATTTACAGACCCCCAAGCCTGGATAGGGAGCGCAGTAAGCTGCTATGGGACGAAATTCATAAGGCGTCTAGATATGAAAATGTTGTGTTAATGGGAGATTTTAACTTTAGACACATTGATTGGAACAATGTGACAGGTAATCTTGAGTCTAGTGACTTTCTTGATACGGTTCAGGATTGTTTTTAAAACAGTTTGTGACAGAACCAACTAGAGGTAGCAACTTGCTTGATTTGGTTCTTGCTAACAAAGAATCACTAATTAATAATCTTGAGGTTAATGAAGAGCTTGGGAAAGCGATCACAAATCACTTAGTTTTAATATATCATGGAATTACCCAGGTAACTGCAATCAAGTCTCAGTTCCAGACTTTCGTGTAGCCGACTTCATGGGGCTGAGAAATTACCTAGGTGGGCTAATTGGGATGACCTGACTATGGGTCAGGTAGGTGGTTTTGGTTGCCAATATGACGTTTTTCAGAGCATAGTTCTAGCTGCCCAGACAACTTTTGTTCCAAGTAGGGAAATTAGATCTAACAAAAATGATCCTAAATGGATGAACAATAGATTAAAACATCTCATTGGTCAAAAGAGAGGCATATAGGCGTATCAAAAGAGGGATGGACAGATAAGAAATCAATATTTTCAATTAAAGAGAAATAAAAAAGGAATAAGAAAAGCAAAAAGGATTATGAGGCTAAGGTCGCAAGGGATTCGAAGACTAACCCAAAAAGGGTTCTTTCAGGTATACAGAAGTAAGATTAGGGACAAGATAGGCCCACTTAAGAGTAACTCAGGACAGATCACGGACAGTGATAAGGATATGTTGAAATTTTCAATACTTACTTCCTCTCAGTTTTACTCAGGAAGATACTAGCAGAATTCCAGAAATAATAAATTATGTAGAACTGGAAGATAACAGACTATGCTCGATTGGGGTAACTAGTGACATGGTCCTCAGACAAATAGAGAAATTAAAACCTAACAAATCCCCAGGCCCTGATGAACTGTTTGCAAGAGTTTTAAAGGAATGTAAAGAGGAACTTAGCAAACCTTTGGCAAATCTTTTCAATATATCACTACAAACTGGCATAGTGCCAGACAAGTGGAAAAGGGCAAATGTAATACCTATTTACAAGGCAGGTGACAGGTCCTTAGCTTCGAACTATAGACCAATAAGCCTTACCTCCATAGTTGGTAAATTTATGTAATCAATAATTGCCGAGGCAATTCGTAGCCATCTTGAAAAGCATAAATTGATTAATGAATCTCAACACGGTTTTACAAAGGGGCGTTCATGTCTTACGAATTTACTAACTTTTTCACTAAGGTGTTTGAGGAAGTAGATCATGGTAATGAATATGATATTGTGTATATGGACTTCAGTAAGGCTTCGATAAAGTTCCACATCAGAGGCTACTGAGGAAACTTAAGGCACACGGAATAGGAGGAGAATTTTTTTCCTGGGTAGAGGCATGGTTGACTAATAGGCGGCAGAGAGTTTGCATAAATGGAGAGAAATCAGAATGGGGGCGTGTCTCAAGCGGTGTTCCACAGGGGTCAGTTTTGGGCCCCCTGTTGTTTACAATTTACATAAACGACATAGATGAGGAATAAATAGTAGCATAAGTAAATTTGCTGATGACACCAAAATAGGCCGTCCAATTCATTCAAACGAGGACATTAGAGCACTCCAGGATGATTTGAATAGACTGATGCAGTGGTCGGAGAAGTGACAGATGCAGTTTAATGTAAACAAATGCAAAGTTCTAAATGTTGGGCAGGACAATAACCATGCCACATATAAGCTGAATAATATAGATCTTATTACTTGTAATTGCGAGAAGGATTTAGGAGTTCTGGTTAGTAGTAATCTGAAGCCTAGACAACAGTGCATAAGTGTTCGCAATAAAGCTAACAGAATCCTTGGCTTCATATCAAGAAGTATAAATAACAGAAGTCCTCAGGTTGTTCTTCAACTCTATATATCTTTGGTTAGGCCTCATTTAGATTATGCTGCACAGTTCTGGTCACCGTATTACAGAATGGATATAAATGCACTGGAAAACGTACAGAGGAGGATGACAAAGTTGATCCCATGTATCAGAAATCTTCCCTATGAGGATAGACTGAGGGCCCTGAATCTGCACTCTAGAAAGGCGTAGAATTAGGGGGATATGATTGAGGTGTACAAATGGAAAACAGGAATAAACAAAGGGGATGTAAATAGCGTGCAAGAAATATCCAACCAAGACAGGACTCAGCAATGGTTTCAAGTTGGAAAAGTTCAGATTCAGGAAGGATATAGGAAAGCACTGGTTTGGTAATAGAGTTGTGGATGAGTGGAACAAACTCCGAGTACCGTCATAGATGCTAAGACGTTGTGTAGTTTTAAAAATAGGTTAGATAAATACATGAGTGGGTGTGGATGGGTGTGAGCTTGTACTAGGTCAGATGCAGTGCTCCTTCCTTAAGTGAATGTAACCTGACCTGTACTAATTCCTTAAGTGGAAGTGACCTGACCAGGTGGTCGGCTGGACAATTATATGAGTGGGTGCGGTTGGGTGTGAATTGGTCCTGACTAGGTTGTGCTACTAGGTCAGATGCAGTGCTCCTTCCTTAAGTGAATGTAACCTGACCTGGCTGGGTCAGGGCATTGGCTTAAGCCGTTGGAGATTTGGACCTGCCTCGCATGGGCCAGTAGGCCTGCTGCAGTGTTCCTTCTTTCTTATGTTCTTATGTTCTTAAGACAAGGACCTCTAGAATATGTGTGTTCTGTGAAGGCGAACACACTAGCACGAGTTGCTCTCGGTATGCAACACTGAGCAGTAGGCGGCAGAGTCTAAAGGAGTTGCAGCTATGCTTAAGGTGTTGTGGGGGACATGAGACAAAAGATTGCCAGTCACTTCTTTCAGAGTGCTATAATTGCCGGAAAGGTAAGCACCATACTGCACTATGTCACAATAATTTAAGGAACCCCAGGCTAGTAGGGACGTTTCTCAGTAGAGATAGAAAGCGAGTCCGAGCCTGAAGTGGTAGCCAGCGTGATTAGTGTGGGCAAAGTCTCATCTGAGTGAGAAGCACAGAGTCGCTGCCCTACCTACAGTCATGGCAGGGGTTGTGAATGGGAAAAGATCCTAAACAACCGATTATTCTTTGACTCAGGGCACAAGTGTCCATGATAACAGAGAAGTTGGTGGTCAAGTTAAAGTTGAAGGCCACCGACAAAGTTAATGCGACACTGGGAGGTGCTATAAGTCAGGTCCCACCCAAGTCTTATGATGTTGTGGATATCACTGTTAAATTGGGTGGACATCGCAGGAATATTACAGCTTTGGTAGTAAAGACATTACTGGGCTATTCGACCAGAGGTCTTGTAGATGAATAGTTCAGAGAACCGACAAGTTATAAATTAGACACATATGCAACATTTGGGTATCTTTATTGAGGAAATGTTTCACACAGTGGCTTCATCAGTCCAATAAAAAGTAGAAAGGTGTAAGCATGGAGCATGATGACCTGAGCGTGGGTAAGCTGGGATGGAAGAAGGGTGGGTAAGGATAGAAATATGGGAAAAGGTTGGGTAAGGGTAGGAGGAGGGAATATACAGGTGAGTGGCACGTCCAATCTGGGCGACGTGTGCAGAGAAACTGCAGCGTTGTTGAACGGTGTGGGTGACGCTGGGGCGAGTTGTAACAGCTGATGAGGCGGGTGTGGGTGGACTGCAGGAGGCTGTCAGGCGGTGGAGGCAGGAGAGGCACTGAAAGCAGCTGTATTAGGGTCGAATATTATAGTTACTCATCAGAGCCAGAGCAGATATCGTTGAATTTTGTTCTTGAAAGTTGGGGGAGGCAGGCACCCATGGGGTCTGTTTAGCGTAATTTCGCAGGTTGTAGAGTATCCTGGGTAAGGAAGTAGTTGAGTTGTTGAGGCGGGTGAACTTTACAGTCCCATCTTCCAGGTGCTGAGCAAGTTCTGCATATGGTAGTACCTTGCTGACTTGTCTTGTGGTATAGAATTTGACATTGTCGTATTGCATGTGCTGGTACGTTGGTTTGGAGGTGGATGGAGTAGTTGATGTGGTGGTAGTAGAAGCAGCAGCGGTGGCGGGGACATGTTCTGAGCGAAGTCTCTGCTTGAGATGAAGGCTTCTCATTGGTGGAAGGTGGTTGTGGCGAGACTGGAAGGGAGGCAGCTGATTGGTTCTCGGTAGGGGTGTGAGGTGGTGGTGAGCTCTCATTGGTTGTTGTTGGCGTGACGTCCGTATTAGCTAGTGATGGTGGTGGTGGTGGTGGTGGTTGTGGTGGAGCATCAGCTGGGCCACCAGCAGGTAAAGTAATGTCGACAATATGCTGGGAATTGTTGAGTATCACAGAAGATGGTGGAGAATCTGAAATTTAACTCTGGCATGTTGTTTAATTTGAAGAGTTCGTTGATGGAGGTGTTGAACGTCCCATAACAGGCATTATGCATATGAGCATAAACCATACAGTAGTAGATGGTGGTGGGCCCACGGCAGGTGCGATGTTGGTAGTAGTAGGTTGCGTGGAGGCTTGGAGAATTTAGCTGTGGTAGCTTGTAGTTTTGTAATTAGCATAGGTGTGATTGTGAAGATGATTTTCTGTGCTGTTTTGGGTTTCTTCAGAATGTCTTACGAGTGGGACATTTAGCAGCAAGTGTGTGATGATCGTTTCTTTTACATTGAGGCAAGATGGTGTTGGTGGAAGGGGGTGCATGATCTAAAATCATGTCCTTCACTACTACATTACTACATGAGTGCAAAACTTCTTTCCTTCACAGGACAGTCGCTGGTTTATGTGAATACGAGAACGTCCAACAGTGAGAAATGTAGGAATCTCTCAGCTTCGATGCAGGGGGGGCTGACGAAGAAAATACAGCCAGTCCGTCGGCAATGCAGTGGCAGCCATGTTGACGTCGGTAAACGTGCCCTTTGAGCATGGGGGAAGTGTAGGTATTTTCATGATGCCTCCACTGTAGCCCATGAGTTTGGATCTTCAAGGGAGTCTTGAGTTCGTCGATAGGTTGAACTGTAAGAAGCATCAAGTTTCTTAAGGAAACTGTTTCTTGCCCTGAGAGCTGGGAGATGACATGACAGTAAACCGTTCAGAGAGGTGGTGGTGGCTGCTGTAGTGAGTAGCTTTCTGATCTTCATCATCGTTGCAGACAACAATAAATGCTTCTTTCAGGGTCAATATGGTGTTGAACTTCATGAGCACGCTCTTAACAGCAACTGCAGAGCAAGTTTGGGTGAATCATCTACAGTGCCACTGTTGGGTTTGATCTTGAACGATTTGCATAGCTCATCGTGATGAAGGTAAAATTCCCTCCCCAACGGGGATCGAGGGGGACTGAAGGAAAATCAGAGCGCTGTGACCGCACTGGGCAGAGTCAACTAGCAGAATCAAAAAATAATGAGAAAGGGTGAAGGAGAGTAGGGGTTTGAGGAATCAGTCCCTCGGCCTGGAGTCGATGTGTTCAGTCCATCAATCTTTTAGAAAGTACTGCTATGCCGTAGAGGTGGCTTATATACTGTAGTCAGTGAGGTAGCAGCAGGAGGGGGGTATAGTAATCCACTATGAAGTAGGTCTTCGTCCAAAGGTTGACAAGTGTTGAAGAATTCGTTTGTATTAAGATCCGAAGATGTTGCTCTGTCAGACAGGGTGAGATGAATGGTTCAGAGAACCGACAAGTTATAAAAGACACATATGCAACATTTGGGTATCTTTATTGAGGAAACGTTTCGCCACACAGTGGCTTCATCAGTCCAACAAAGTAGAAAGGTGTAAGGAGAGTAGGAGTTTTGAGGTAATCAGTCCCTCGGCCTGGAGGCGATGTGTTCAGTCCATCAATCTTGTAGAAAGTACGCATAGTCCGTAGAGGGGCTTATATACTGAAGTCAGGGGAGGTGAACAGCAGGGGGTGGGACATAGTGGTACCATCCACTAGTGGAAGTAGGTCTTCGTCCAAAGGTTGACGAAGTATCAAGATTCTTGAAACCTGCCTTCTGAACTTCCAATGATGGAAGACAACTCTAGAAACCTGCTTTCTGAACTTCACTTTGGAAACAACCTTTAAAACTGCCTTCTGAACTTACAGTGCTGGAAGATAACTCTTGAAGCCTGGGGGCCTTTTCCCCCCCTGCTGGGGAAAAAAACTCTTTAAAAACCCCCCCCTTTTAAAATTACACTGCTGGAAAACAAAATTGAAAAACCCCCCCCTTTTGAACTTTCAGTTAAACAAAATCTTTAAACCCGCCTTCTGAACACATGATGTAAAACAACCTTTTTGTCCGCCTTCTGAACTTCCCCGGAAGACCCCGAAACCCCCCCAAAACTGAAAGGAAAACAACCCTTTTTAAACCCGCCTTCAAATTCCCCCTGATGGAAGCCCTTGAAACCCGCCTTTTGAAATTTTTTTCCCGAAGACAATTCCTTTTTGGGCCGCCCCCAACTTTCCTGGGTGGAAAAAACTCTTTAAACCTGGGTTTCAACTTCCACTGCTGGAAGACAAAATTTGAAACCTGCCTTTTGAATTCCCCTGCTGGAAGCAATTCTTGAAACCCGCCTTCTGAACTTACACCCTGGAAGACAACTCTTGAAGCATGCCTTCTGAACTTACACTGATGGAAGATAACTCTTTAAGCCCGTCTTCGGGCTCCAATTTTTGGAATACAAAACCCCTTTTTAAACCCGCCTTCTGAACCCCCTGCTGGAAACAAATCTTTTTACCTGCCTTCTGAATTCCACTCTGGAAACCCCTTTTAAACCTGCCTTCTGAACTTCCACCCGGGGAAAACAAACCCCTTTAAGCCGCCTTTTGAACTTCCACTGTTGGGGAAAAAAACTCTTTAAAAACCCCCCCCCTGAACTTTTCCCCCCTGGAAGAAAAACTCTTTAAACCTGCCTTCTGAACTTCCAATGCTGGGGAAAACAACTCTTGGCCCCCTTCTGAACTTCCCCTGCCGGAAAACAACTCTTTAAACCCGGGTTTCAACTTCCACTGCTTAAAAACAAAATCTTGAAACCTGCCCTCTGTACTTCCACTGCTGGAAGACAACTCTTTTTTGCCTGCCTTCCCAAAATTCCCTCCCCCCAAAACACTCTTTAAACCTTGCCTTCAACTTCCACTGCTGGAAGACAACTCTTTAAAAAACCCCTTTTGAACTTCCACTGTTGGAAGACAACCATAAACCTGCCCTCTGTACTTCCACCGGAAGACAACTCTTTAAGCCTTTGAACCCCCCCTGGGGAAAAACCCCTTTAAAATGCCTTCAACTTCCCCGCTGGAAGACTACTCTTGAAAAACCCCCCCCTTTTGAACTTTTCCCCCGCTGGAAAACAAAATCCCTTTTTCCTGCCTTCCGAAATTCCATGTTGGAAGACAAAATCTTTAAACCTGCCCCCGTACTTCCCTGCTGGAAGAAAACCCTTAACCCCCCCCCTTTTTAACTTCCACTCCTGGAAAACAACTCTTTAAAAACCCGCCTTTTGAACTTCCACTGCTGGAAGGGGGGCCCCGAAGCCTGCCTTTTGGGAAATTCCAAATGCCGGAAACAAATCCTTTAAACCCCCTTTTTGGGAAATTCCACTGCTGGAAGCAACTCCTTTTGGGCGGCCCTGTTTCTCAACCCAAATTTTTAACTAAGATCACCCAAAAAAAATCACAAAGTAGAAGGGGATTATAGCTACCATCAATGCAATTTCCCTGATTTTTTAAATCAAAAATTGGTCTACAATGAAATATCATGAATATATCAATTGAAAATAGCAAACCCAAAAATAGCTGTCGACATAGAAACTACCATGAAAAAAAGTTCCCCAAAAAGTTGATATCAAAAAAAGCACTCCCTGGAGGTTTTTACCAATTATAGGTACATGAATGTAGTATCCCTGATTTTACGTAAATGATTTATCAAGGAAATACCCAGCTACCATGGGAAAAAAATTTCCTAGGTAATATCATGAATATAGCAGCTACCATTATAGTAGAAATCATAAAATTTCAGGGAAACCCGT
>WNWK01034574.1:0-20374 GCA_009830355.1 Cherax destructor
CCCTCCCTCCCTCCCTCCCCCCTATCTTCCAGATGACATCAACAATCTTCAATAAAGGTAAAAAAAAAATGTTATTTTATGTTTATTTAAATGTTTGTATTTATTTATTAATAATTGTATTATGAATGTTTGTTGTGTGTATGTAAAACTATAATTAATCTCTATAAAATGTATTTTTGTTAACATTTTTGGGTTTCTGGAACAGATTAATTGGGAAATATTGTTTCGAGTTTCGAACATTTCGACTTTAGAACTAGCTCCTGGAACGGATTAAGTTCGAAACTAGGGTTCCACTGTACGTATATTCAGAATACATTGTTTTACTAAACCGTGGTTAAATATTGGCAATATTCCTATCAGTTTTCCCTTGCATGGATTTTTTTTTCCAACATTCTGATTTTTGTATGAAAGAGGGAAAAATAAATAGGGATTGAAAGAGCATGTATACTTCCTTTATATAAAGGGAAGGGGGACAAGAGAAATTGTAATTTTTTTTAACACGTCGATCATTTCCTACCAAGGTAGGGTGATCCTAAAAGAAAAAAAAAAAAGCTTTCATCATCATTCAACACTTTCACCATCACTCATACATAATCACTGTCTTTACAGAGGCACTTAGATATGGCAGTTTAGATGTCCCCCCAAACTGCCAATATCCTAAACCCCTCCTTTAAAATGCAGGCATTGCACTTCCCATTTCCAGGACTCGAGTCCGGCTAACCGATTTCCCTGAATCCCGTCACAAAATATTACCCTGCTCACACTCCAACAGCTCGTCAGGTCCCAAAAACCATTCATCTCCATTCACTCCTAACATGCTTGTGCATGCTTGCTGGAAGTCCAAGCCCCTCTCCCACAAAACCTCCTTTACCCACCTCCCTCCAACCTTTTCGAGGACAGCCCCTACCCCGCCTTCCTTCCCCTACAGATTTATATTCTCTCCAAGTCATTCTACTTTGTTCCATTCTCTCTAAATGACCAAACCACCTTAACAACCCCTCTTCAGCCCTCTGACTAATACTTTTATTAACTCCACACATAATTTCCACACTATGAATTCTCTGCCTAATATTTACACTACACATTGCCCTTAGACACGACATCTCCACTGTCTCCAGCCTCCTCCTCACTGCAGCATTTACAATCCATGCTTCACACCCTTATAAGTGTTGATACCACTATCTCTTGTACATTCCCTTCTTTGCCTCCATGGATAACTTTTGTGTCCTCAGATACCTTAAAGCACCACTCGCCTTTTTTCCTTCATCAATTCTATGGTTAACCTCATTCTTCATAAACCCATCTGCTGACAAATCTACTCCCAAATATCTGAACACATTCACTTCTTCTATACTCCCTCCCTCCAATGTGATATGCAATTTATCTTTACCTAACTTATTTGATACCTTCATCACCTTACTCTTATCTATGTTCAATTTCAACTTTCTTCCTTTACACACCCTCCCAAACTCATCCACTAACCTTTGAATTTCTCTTTAGTCTCCCAAAGGCACAGTATCATCACAAAAAGTAACTGTCAAATCCCATTTTGTATTTGATTTCCCCTGTGAATATACTTTAATAATAATAATCATTTAGAATATACACTACCAATGCTTGAACACTGAGATTATTTTTTTTTTTTTTTTTCATTGCTTACATGTGCATCAGTTAGCTAGCTTCAAGTGGTTTAGTGCTTCTTTTGGTTATAATTATAATAATAGCTAGCTTCAAAACTACATTGATAAACACTGTCTATAAATTAAGATACAGCCTCTCCTCATTTAACGACGGAGTTCTGTTCCTAGGACTATGTTGTTAAATGAATTGGCTAAGTGAGGAGCATACTATAATGGTAGTGGGTTTGTGTCAACCATCTTTGATATTATTTTAATTATCACCTTTGCACCATTTATAACATTTCTGGTATACTATTTTTAAATGTTTATACAGCAGTGTACTGTGTATTGAAATAAGACAGAATAGAGGAAATCTGCTCTAATATACATTATTTAGGTATGAATGCTGGTCAGAGCCTGTCGTAAGTCTGAGTCGTTGGTAAACAAGTACATTGCTAAGTGAGAACAGGCTGTATTGAAAACAAATAGGGTAATATTTCACTGTCTAGTTGTATAAATAATTCATTGTTTTCATCCTTGTATAGGTTGTGATGTGCTTGGTGAGATGTACCCTGAAAGTCACACCTGGACTCAAGGCTGTCATAACTATATGTGTAAAAATGGCTTAGCAGAAGCAGTAGGTGTAATTAACACGTGTGAGTATTTTCATAATTGTCTTTGTTGCAATATATATTTTTAAATGTCTCATATGTATAATCACTGAGAAATTTAAGTATAGGGGTTGGCCTAGGAAAGGTTGGAGGGAGGGGTAAAGGAGGTTTTTGTGTGTGAAGGGCTTGGACTTCCAGCAAGCATGCGTGAGTGTATTTGATAGGAGTGAATGGAGACAAATGGTTTTAATACTTGATGTGCTGTTGGAGTGTGAGCAAAGTAACATTTATGAAGGGATTCAGGGAAACCAGCAGGCCGGACTTGAGTCCTGGAGATGGGAAGTACAGTGTCTGCACTCTGGAGGAGGGGTGTTAATGTTGCAGTTTTATAACTATAGTGTAAAGCACCCCTCTGGCAAGACAGTGATGGAGTAAATGATGAAAGTTTTTTTCGGGCCACCCTGCCTTGGTGGGAATCGGCCGATGTGTTAATAAAAAAAAAAAATCTCCAAGCTCGTAGAGGGAAGCAATAAACCTGTAAGGGTCATACAGTGCCTGGGGAATGGGAAGCAATCAGGTTCGATCCAAGGAAGGGAAGGACAATTGCAATTCCTTGGATCAAGAATCCCCTCACCAAAATTATACTATACCCATTTAAAGCAGCATTAGTGATGAATTGTGTAAGAAGCTATATGAATGAATCTTAAAACACAGTATACAAGCATTGGTATTTATGAATTATGCTATACCAAAACACCCTGGTGCTTGACTTATTATTAGCTCTGTCTGGTGTTATTGGCTACTGTACAGTGGTCCCTCGGTTTTCGTGCATCTCAAACTCGAACATTTATGTAAGTGTATTTTCGTAAGTGCTGTTGCAATGTATTTTTTGGGGGTCTGAAATAGACTAACCTACGTGACATTATTTCTTAAGGAAGTAAATTCGTTCGGTTATGGCACTTGAGCAGCATTCTGGAACAAATTTTCGGCGAAAACCGAGGGACCACTGTACTTCTAGTGTCCTTCTAGGTACCTTGATGTTAGTGAGGGACTCCATCAAAGGAACCAGACTTATCTTACCCTTCTTAGATCAGTACTGAATGCATCCCATTCCCCAGGCACGATATGACCCTAAGGTTGAGAATTTCACCCCTCACCCCTCCTGATTAAGTTAAGACAAGGTCGTAGTGTGCTTGTTAAACATTACCCAATAAGTATGTTCTTTGGCCCGTTAAATCGCAACATAAAGCAACCAGATATGTAATGCTGAGGTATGTGGGTGCAAAATTTTAGTTTTTCGAGTTATAAATTAATAAATAGCTTTCAGCTCTTAGTGCAAAATATTCATCCAAGGCTTGTTCTATGTACTTTTGACTTTATTCAGACTTGCCAGATCACTTTTCACTTCGTTATTAAGGGATCTTACTCCCGTATTGATGACGTGCCCACACAGTGCGCTTTATCGAGTTATAGATTGATACAGCCCTTCGTGAAATATCATTAATAAAGGAATGCATTATACTGCATCTTTCTCTCTTTTTCCATCATGTTGATATTTTTATATCATTTATCTCTACACTCCTTTGTTTGGAACAAATCTGATTTACTATTATTTCCCAGGTGCCATATGACACAAGTTTGTCTTCCCCATGAATACAATTAAAATTGTTAAGGTTCAGGGCTAAATGTGTTGCTGAAGGTTTTGCAGGAGCAAGTTTCCCAAGCTACAGTTTGTGGTAAAGCTGGCTTATGTTTATACAGTATTTGTCATAGAGGTGCACTAAACCCATAGGGATCAAATTGCCTGGGGCAACAGGAGGCAATCAGGTTAGATTCAAAGGGAAGAAAAGGTTTGATTATATATCAGGAACCCCTCACCAGCATCAAGGACCCTCCATTACCTGTGACCTGTTTTGGGAGTCTTCCTAATCCCTCAGCCCAACCTGGAGTCTGGGTACCCCATTGATTACTTGGTAGACCAGGTCATTACTGTTGGTTGCCTGCCTTATAGGACTTGTTTTATGTAACCTAAGATAACCTTCAGTGAAAGCTTTATAGTTTTTCACATATACAGGAAATAATTGATCAAACTAATAATTCATCCATATTAATTACCAATTTTGGGAGAAAAACATTTTGGTTGTATAAAAAATAAACTAAGCTTAGGAGTTCTGGGAAACTGTATTTGTTTTTAATACTGCTTAAAACCACATCAATGAATTCATACCAATTGAGAAATAGATGCCCATCGAGGCAGTTAGGCATTCAGGTTTGATCCAAGGAAAGGGTGAACAAATTCAATTCCTTGGATCAAGAGCCCCTCACCACCATCTTCCTTGAGGGGTCCCTTACAGTTTGATAGCCATTAAGCCCATCACATCAGGGGAATGCATTACAATACTCATGTGTTAATGAGACACTTCAACTACTCTAATATTGCTTTAAGTTGTTTTGTAACTATACCATAATTATTTGCAGGTTGTGAAGTGCTTGGTGAAACTTATCCTGATGGACATGCATGGATCAGAGATTGCCAAAATTACTCCTGTAATTCTGGTATATTTAAGAATGTAACTATTACAAATTGTCATGACACTGGTACGTACTTTATTCATTCAATTAACAATTAAATCCCGTAAATTTTGAAAGTACATTTGTATATTTTGCTACTGTACTTTGTTAACCCTTCATGGGGACTGCCATTACCTGGAGTGGGTTTCAGGGGTCAATGCCCCCGTGGCCAGGTTTGAGACCAGGCCTCATGGTGGATCAGGGTCTGATCAACCAGTGAAAAAATCTTTATCCTAAGAGAGCTATTATTCCCTTGAATTGAACTTGATTACAGTAGAACGTCATTTAGCACGAGATTATGTTGCACGTTACCGGTATTGCACGATTTAAGATTTGCGACACATTATCATCTTACACGACGTAAAGATGATATTACACGGTTCGGCAGGAGGGGAAAAATTTTGAGCGCATGGTTATTTACTGCCTAAGAATCCTCATGCTTTGAGGAAAAGGGAATTTTTCCTTCCTGTAAACTAAGTTTATTCAGATACACGGGGCCAGGAGCTGAGTCTCGACCCCTGCAACCACAATTAGGTGAGTACAGTTACATACATTATCATACATAGCAGCATATGTGTAGAGAACCTAGGATAACCCAAGTCAGTCAATGGAAATACTGTCACTCTGACTTTTTTGGGTTATCCTAGGTTCTCTACACATATGCTGCCATGTATGATAATCTTCGTAACTGTATCTGTGTATACCTGAATAAACTTACAGTTTGTGGGAAGGAAAACAAGTAACCATTCTCACAAGCAGTCTTGTTATTACTACTGTTGTTGTGGTTCAGCAGACACCACCCGCCTTACCCACCCACCACGGACCCCAGCATTCGTACGTATTTCATACGCGTTAAGAAGTCCTGGCTACAAGCCAGCTGTGTTTGTGAAGAATAAAATAAAAGTGAATTGTGTTTTGATCTTGAATTAAAGAAAACAAAGATATTAGACAAGACATAACCCGTGGCCGTAATAGTGTTACTTTGTACCATAAAAAGATGTAAACATAAGTTTGTGTGCGACTGACTTGACTGACTGACTGACTGACTGACTGGTGACTGACCCTGACTGTGATTTGACTGACTGAATGCTTGACTGACTGACTGAACTGACTGACTGACTGAATGCTTGACTGACTGACTGAATGACTTGACTGACTGACGGGGAAGACGACTGACTGACTGAATGCTTGCTGACTGACTGAATGACTTGACTGACTGACTGAATGACTTGACTGACTGACTGAATGACTTGACTGACTGACTGAATGACTTGACTGACTGACTGAATGACTTGACTGACTGACTGAATGACTTGACTGACTACTGAATGACTTGACTGACTTACTGAATGACTTGACTGACTTACTGAATGACTTGACTGACTTACTGAATGACTTGACTGACTTACTGAACTTGACTGACTTACTGAATGACTTGACTGACTTACTGAATGACTTGACTGACTTGACTGAATGACTTGACTGACTGACTGAATGACTTGACTGACTGACTGAATGACTTGGTTACTGACCACTGAATGACTGACTGACTGACTGAATGACTTGACGCTGACCTGCTGAAGAGCTGTGACTTGACTGACTGGAATTGTGACTTGAACTTGACTGACTGATATGACTGACTGGCTGACTGAATGCTTGACTGACTGACTGAATGATGTGACTTATGAAGCTTGCTGACTTACTGAATGACTTGACTGACTTACTGAATGACTGACTTACTGAATGACTGACTGACTTACTGAGACTTGACTGACTTACTGAATGACTTGACTGACTTACTGAATGACTTGACTGACTGACTGAATGACTTGACTGACTGACTGAATGACTTGACTGACGACTGAATGACTTGACTGACTGACTGAATGACTTGACTGACTGACTGAATGACTTGACTGACTGACTGAATGACTTGACTGACTGACTGAATGACTTGACTGACTGACTGAATGACTTGACTGACTGACTGAATGACTTGACTGACTTACTGAATGACTTGACTGACTTACTGAATGACTTGACTGACTTACTGGAGACTTGACTGACTTACTGAATGACTTGACTGACTTACTGAATGCACTGAATACTGACTTACTGAATGACTTGACTGACTTACTGAATGACTTGACTGACTTACTGAATGACTTGACTGACTTACTGAATGACTTGACTGACTTACTGAATGACTTGACTGACTTACTGAATGACTTGACTGACTTACTGAATGACTTGACTGACTTACTGAATGACTTGACTGACTTACTGAATGACTTGACTGACTTACTGAATGGCTTGACTGACTTACTGAATGGCTTGACTGACTTACTGAATGGCTTGACTGACTTACTGAATGGCTTGACTGACTTACTGAATGGCTTGACTGACTTACTGAATGGCTTGACTGACTTAAAGTTAGACACTCAGTTCAACCATCGACTTCAGTTCAAGAACTTCTACTATCCACCTCAGCCCAGTAGGGCCACACCATCCATATCCACTCTTCACTACCATCCACAAACATCATTACCCACAATTTAAGGTAAAATACTATTATTTCTATTGCATTTGTAGTCTTAAGCAGTAATAGATCATGACAATGCACTACAATTACATATCCACCTCAGCTCAGTAGGGCCACACCATCCATATCCACTCTTCACTACCATCCACAAACATCATTACCCACAATTTAAGGTAAGAAATACTATTATTTCTATTGCATTTGTAGTCTTAAGCAGTAATAGATCATGACAATGAACTAAAATTACATATTCGCCTTCAATTTTTGCAAGATATGTTGGTCTAAAAAAACTTGTTTGGCTTTTTGGGGACTCTCAAACACGTAACCCTATTTTTCCCATAAGTTCTGTTAATTATTTAAGACGAAATTATCTAACACGACTTTTTCAGGAACGTAACTATCGTGCTAAATGACGTTCTACTGTACTTCCCATTTAACGTGCTGAATAACCCCTTAACTTTTTTTTTTTTAAACACCGGTTATCTCCCACTGAAGTAGGGTGACCTGTCACCCTGTATGAAATATACAGTGGTGATTCGATGTCCACACCATAAAGAAAAACAAGACAGGAAAAATCCAAACTGTTTCCAGGGCTCAAAAAAATATAAATTAGGAATGCTGAAGACACTAAAAATGACTTTTTTTTTTTTTTTTCTGATATCAGATTAAGGGGAGACATGATAGCTCTACATAATTATTTTAGCGCTTCTATTTGATTATAATAATAATAATAATAATCTACATAATTATTACTTTCATGGGGAGTGCTAAACCTGTAGAGGTTATAAAGTACCTGGAATTTGGGAGGGAATCAGGTTAAATCCAACGAAAGATAGCTCAAATTCCTTTGAAGGATCACTAAGTGGTGGGATCCATGCTATCACTCTTAAGAGGTAGTAAATTCTTCTACCACTGGATCCCTATAGGTTTAGTGCTCCCCATAAATGTAATAATACAACCACTGGAAATTTGAAAAAATAAATGCTGAAGCTATAATTGCTCACTAAACATTCAATTCACTTTAATATACGTACACTCTTACCAACCTGACTGGCTCCATATTTTCTACATAACCAACTACTGTGCTCATTGAATTATGGTGGAACCTCGGTTTTTGACGACTTTTTCTGTAAAAATTTTGTCCTAGTTTTCGTACATCACCTCGGTTTTCGTAGAATTGAAAATGGTCCGTACCAAACACATCCACCTGCATCATTCGGCCACTCAAGCGCCCACACAAAGTATCCCATGCGTTTGTGACTCAGTCTGCCTTTGTTTCTGGTCAAGTCCATGGGGTTCGATGTGAGTGGCCAGGATGTGGAAGAGTTGGTGGACGACCATGCGAAGAGCTAACCACTGAAGAGCAACAAGACCTTCAACTGGAACAGCAACAGACCACAGCTGAGGAAATTGCTTCAGAGGAGGAGGAGGAAGAGAGGGGGAAGACTGTGCCTTCTTCAGTGGTTAAGGATATGTGAGCAAAGTGGAGCGAGTTGCAAAGTTTTGTGGAGAAATATCACCTTATCAAAGCTGTTGCAAGCCATGTCTGCAACATGTTCAATGACAATACCTTGTCCTATTTTTTTAGGTAAATCTTAGAAACACCAGAAACAGACCTCTCTGGACAGATTTTTTGTGCGACGGGTACAGTGACTCTCAAGCTGGTCCTAGTGCCAGTAGAAGACAAAGAAGGGAAGTAACCCCAGATAGGGCATTGATACCTGAAGTCCTTATGGAAGGGGATTTCCCTTCCAAACAACTTCTCCCCTCCTTGCTGTCTTCCATATGCCAACAAGAATCTTCAATAAAGGTAAAACTGATGTTAAATGTTCATTTATCCATTTCATTAGTCATATTTATTTCTCATTGTTTTCTGTATGTAAAACTATAGTTATTCTCTATAAAATGTATTTTTTAATATTTTTGGGTGTCTGGAACGGATTAATTGGATTTACATTATTTATGGGAAATATTGCTTCAGTTTTTGTACGATTCAGTTTGTCAGACATTTTAGAACGGATTAACCCTTTACCAGGCCACGCATCAAATTTGAGACACTGCAACATTTGCAACCTATATTCTGATAATATAAGCAATTCTAAGACATATTTATTTGTGTTCATTTGTCAAGTTTATTTATTTTAGGCGCCTCTAAAATACCCTCTATGGCAGAATCAAATATGAGGCACACCTGGCCTGGTAAAGGGTTCACGAAAACTGAGGTTCCACTGTAGTATAATGTTCAATTATTTCTTTATTCCTCGTTCATGAATTTTTGCTCCACAATCTGACAAGGAATCTCCAGTCCCCAAAAAGTACTTTGCTGAAACATTTCAAGACTTAGCTTTACCATGAGGCCTGGTCCCAGACTGAGCTATGGGGGCATTGACCCCCGGAACCCTCTCCACGTATACTTCAGGTAATACCCAAAATACTGCACACAATAAATCTAGGACTATTAAAATATGAATCCCGATGCTATAAATCATGTCACGGGTATTTTTATAATGTAACCAGTTGCTATGTACAGTGGACCCCCGAGTTTCGGTCATAATTCATTCCAGAAGGCTGCTCAAGTGCTATTATAGAACGAATTTACTCCCTTAAGGAATAATGTCAAGTAGGTTAGTCCATTTCAGACCCCCAAAAATACACTTACAAAAGCACTTACAATATTACTTACATAATTGTTCGATTTCCGAGGTGACCGAAACTCGGGGGTCCACTGTACAGTGGACCCCCGAGTTTCGTAAAAACTTCACTCCTGAAGTCTGCTCAAGTGCCATTACCGAACGAATTTACTCCCTTAAGGAAAAATTTCACGTAGGTTAGTCTATTTCAGACCCCCAAAAATACACTTCCACAAGAACTTACAAAATTATACTTACATAATTGCACGATTTCCGGGGTATTCGTTAACCGAGGGTCCACTGTATATTATAATTAAATTAAGTAAAAGGACACAAATGCAACTAATGTGACATTTTATTGTGGCAACGTTTCGCTCTCCAGGAGCTTTTTCAAGCCGTTACAAACGATATATGGACACAGATGGTATATATATACTCTCCAAGTGAGGTGTAATACTAGTGGTAGTAGAAGTAGTAGTGATATAAGTCGTAGTAGTAGTAGTAATACAATAAGGTAGAACAATCAATTTTGCACATGAGTAAAAGGTGATAAAACAATTACATGGTATAAAATAGGTTAGACAAATATTTCTTCTGGAGGTTGGAATAGAGAAGGCCTGTAGGAGTGTTCCACATCTACGATGTGCTTGTGTTGAATTAGCAATGAACACATTAATGCATGTAGGAACAATAACCTGAACAACGCCTGCGTACAACACCGAAATTCCAACAATCATCTCATGAAATTCAAAGACGCCCAACTAGTAATCAAAGAAACTAATTTCCGTAGACGCAAGTGCCTTGAATCAGCACTTATCGCTGTTTCTAACACAATTAAACAAAACAAAGGCAGCTTCACCATCTCTGAAGTCTTAGCAAGAATCCTCCTGAAAACAGTGAACCCTACCATCACATAGTCTTTCCTGCTAATTCAACACAAGCACATAGTAGATGTGGAACACTCCTACAGGCCTTCTCTATTCTAACCTCCAGAAGAAATAATATTTGTCTAACCTATTTTATACTATCCATGTAATTGTTTTATCACCTTTTACTCATGTGCAAAATTGATTGTTCTACCTTATTGTATTACTACTACTACGACTTATATCACTACTACTTCTACTACCACTAGTATTACACCTCACTTGGAGAGTATATATATACCATCTGTGTCCATATATCGTTTGTAACGGCTTGAAAAAGCTCCTGGAGAGCGAAACGTTGCCACAATAAAATGTCACATTAGTTGCATTTGTGTCCTTTTACTTAACATATTGTCGGTAATTATACCAATATTATTACATATAATTAAATTATGGTAAATTGTAACTAGTAGCTCAAACCCATTCATTTTTTTTATACCTGAAACATGCTTTGAATGTAAGACTAAGGCAAGGTGTATTCAAAGCAGGATACTATAAATACAGTGGTACCTCGGGTTACGAGCTTAATTCGTTCCAGAAGGCTGTTCGAGTGCCAATACCGAATGAATTTGTTCTCATAAGGAATAATGTAAATTAGATTAATCTGTTTCAGACCCCCAAAAATACACTTATTGGGAGCTGTTCGTATGCCGAGGTACCACTGTACAAGCTGTCAACCTTGCTATGGCTAGAATATTTAATGGGTACCTTAAAAATGTTGGGACCATTAAGACACACTTAAATGGACAATTTATTTTAGAAAAAGGAGAGGTAATACAAAATACTAGGTACCCACTTACAGAAATTTGCAGAGTACAACCAAGCTGAACAGGTCAGCTACAACACTGCAAGGAGTGGAATGAACTAAAAGACACAGTAGAAGCAGACCCAAAACAGAATCATATGAGGCAGGCCCAAAGAATAGACCTTGTTCTTCATAAACTTTTTATAGGTAATCACATACTAGCCCAGAATCCAGTAGAGCAGTGTTCAGCTAATCTGACTCCAGGCTTCTTGTTCAAATTTTCAGTTATTCTCTAATCTATATCCTTGCCCCTCATCCTGCAAGCTACTGTCTCCTGACTCCTTCCTTTAAAGAGAGGACCTTTGATGCTGGTAAGGAAGCTCAATCTAAGGAAGTGCACCTATCCTCCCCTTCCTAAAGTTAAACTGGATTGTCTCCCATGTGCTGTATGACCCCTATGGGTTTAGCACTTCCTGTTATATAATGAACCTTTTCAGTTAATGGACTAATAGACAAAGGTGTGTGTGTGTTATTGCCGATTGTTTATTATTTTCAAATTATATTTATTTATTTTTCATGATTGGTTCTGGAGACACTAATGGACACAAAGAACACACTGTTCTGTAAAACACAAGGAGGATGTGAGAATGGGTGCGAGTGTGAGGATGAGTGGGTGTAAGAGGATGGGAGTGAAAAAGTAGCATAAGGGGAGGGAGGGAGGGTGGCTTTCAGAAAGCATGAATAGGTGTATATGGGTAGTGGGTATGAAAGTGGTAAGGGGGTGGGTGGTTATGAAAGAGGGTATGAATGTAGGTAGGTGTGTGGTGGGCAAGATATGAGTATTAGCGTAGGGGTGGATGGTTCAGAGGTTGGTATGAGAGAGAGGGTGGATTTGAGAGGGTTGGTGCAAGAGGTGGGTATGTGTGAGCACAATTGGGGTATATTACAGGGTGGGTGGGTGAATGCATGAGTAGATGGGTTAATGAGAGGATGGGAGTTTGTAGGAGAATGTAGAGGGCACTCCTGGGTGTTCCGGGGTCAATGTCCCCATGGTCTCATCCATGACCAGGCCTCCTGGTGGATCAGGGCCTAGTCAACCAGACTGTTACTGCTGGCTACATGCAGTCCATTGTACAAACCACAGCCAGGCTAGTCAGGTACTGACTTAAGAAATCTATCCAGTTCCCTCTTGAAGACAGCTAGGGGTCTACTGGTAATCCCTTATATATGATGGTAGGCTGTTGAATAGTCTTGGAGCCCCTAGAAGATTTTCCAGGTGTTAATTATATCTTTCTTATCTGCATTCCCAGGAATGCTGATCATGGGACTTTGAATGTTCCCAGTAACTAAGGTGCTTAACTGGGAGATTGTGAATGTGAAAGGGTAGGTAGGCACATGAATGCTAAAGGGTGGGTGAATGTCGAAGTGTGAGGGATGGGCAGGTGTGCATAGAATACTTGCAGTGAATCAGTGAGGGATGGAAATGCCTCCCTTGGCTCTCAGCCAGCCCCCTTTTCCTTTCCTGGGACTGGGGCATCCCTCATCCCCCCCCTTCCCTATGCCTGACAACCACTCACAGCTAACACAGCACAAATAATATATCTAGTTCTTTACCAATATTTATTTAATTAATGTAATCTCCTTATATTATTATTATAATCAAAAGAAGCTAAACATCTCCTTATATAACGCATACAAGTTACATACACAAAGTATGAATGCATTTGGTAAAAAAAAAATTAACAAAAATTTCATAATAAAAATGTACTACGACAAAATCTGTTAATACATTTTTTCTCACTTTGTCCAATACTTGAATTTGTATGGCCAGCTTTTTTTGTCCAAAGTGTATTAATGAGAAGTTTAACAGTAATTTTTTTTTTTTATCTCTTGTGAGCAGTCTCCAACCCTTTTCTCTATCTCATTTACCCCTCCCTTTCCTTTTGGACACCACCACTCTTCTCTTGCCTATTATAATATTCCCTAATGTAGATTGACCTGCCACATCAGATTAACCTCAACATTGCCTTAACCCTTGTGTACAAATCTGTGAAATAGATACCAATTTGAATTAATGAACCTCATCTGTTGACAGAGGCTATGAGAGCAATACTGACTAAAATCCTGCCTTTCCTACCTAGTGAAAATTACTTTAAAATTTTCAGTAACCTTGTGTACAAGTGGAGGATGTATGCAAGTTTAGATAACCTGCCAATTTATGATGGTTTTCATGTGTTTTTGATAGCTTGTTTGCAGATGTAGTTTTGCCAGCCTTCTTACCTGTTGAGAATGCCTGCAAGTGCTGGTATGCTTCCCATATTCTGATTAAGTTTTAATCAGTAGCATTACAATTTGCAGATAGAAGAGGACACATAATTATTTGGGTTATGTGCACCATAACAGTCATCCTCGTTGTTGCACTAGTCATCATTGTTCAAAATGCCTGGAAGACAGCACCAGTCATTAATGGCAACATTCAGCTTAAAGATCTTCATGAAGACCCACTGTTAAAATAATTTGTGGGCTATGTTAAGTGGCCAGGAGTGGCAGGAAGCAATACCTTGGGCAGATGAAAACTACCTTGATCACATTCATGGTTTGTGTGACAATTGCACTACAGTGCTTATTTATTTTGTATTTACTTTAAAGTGACTAGAAGTTAATAGCATAACAATATAATTTCCCATAGTGGTTTTTAAAATTTGTAACTTGAGCCAAAGTTGTGTTCCTCTTTATATGTATAATTAACTATTTATTTGGTACTCAGTCTTTCAATAAAACAGAAAACACAACTGCCTGCTTCTTTGGTAATGTCTCTTAATAAAACAAAATATTTCTTTGGTAATTTCCCAATACAGTGGACCCCCGAGTTTCGGTCACCTCGGAAATCGAACAATTATGTAAGTGCTTTTTGTAAGTGTATTTTTGGGGGTCTGAAATGGACTAACCTACTTGACATTATTCCTTAACCCTTTAACTGTCCAAACGTAGATATACGTTTGTACGTGTACTGCTCCGAACGTAGATCTACGTTTTATTTTTCATTTCTTCAAATTTAGTGCAATAGGCCTGAGTCGCCTAGACATGAGAGAATGGGTCTGCGCCCTCAGTGTGCACAGTATTAAAAAAATCTGGGACCACTTAGTACCTTGGGGGAGCACTAGTTCAATTGAGTGCCAGCTAGAGCAAATAATGTGGCAAACACCATGGTTTCAATGATGTCATGTCGCATTAACACTCCCCTTATAAGAGGAAAGTAAAAATAGGTTCGATAAATACATGAGTGGTTGTGGGTGGGTATGAGTTGGACCTGACTAGCTTGTGCTACTAGGTCTGATGCTGTGCTCCTTCCTTCAGAGGATGTGACCTGACTAGGTGGGTCATTGGTCTAAGCTGGGGGGGTGACATGGACCTGCCTTGCATGGGCCATTAGGCCTTCTGCGGTGTTCCGTCTTTTGTATGTTCTTATATATTGGGCAGGCTGGCTTTGGCTGTCTCTGGTTGTCTCTGTGTCTATATCTATCTGTCCTATATCTCTGTATCTGTCTATCTATATATATCTGTAATATCTCTCTCTCTCTCTCTGTCTCTCTCTCACATGTACACATAAGTACAGTTATTATAGTGTAAATTACCTAGGATAACCCAAAAATTCCAGGCAAAGTGCTATACAATGTTTGTAGATATAAGACATAATGCCATGACTGGCAAGTAATACGCATTGTCACTTCTGCATTGTGTATAATACCTGTTGGCTTAAGAGCCGCACTCAGACTGAGACAAGCAGACGGAAAGACACACACACAGGCAGACGGAAAGACACACACGTGGGTAAAGCTCTCGCTTCACGCACGGAGGGGCCGGGTTCAATTCCCGGTGGGGCAGAAACATTTCGAAGTGTTTCCTTACACACACGCACACACACATACATACAACAGGCCTAGTGTCTAATTGACATGTGCCTAGGACAAAATGGTAACTAACAGGCAGACGGAAAGACACACACAGGCAGACGGAAAGACAGATAAGCAGAGCTAGACAGACAGTGGAAACACGAGAGGGTTCCCTGCTTCCATTCATCAATGTCATTGGGCTGTCAGTGTTATCTGACACTTGTCATAACACCATTCGTCAAGGAGTTTCATATACTCCAGGCACACACAGGCAGACAGAAAGACAGATAAGCAGAGCTAGACAGATAGATACACAGATACAGATAGATAGATACAGACAGTGAAAACAAAGCAAGGGTTCCTTGCACACATTCATTCATCAATGTCACTGCCTTATCAGTAGTTATCTGACAATTGTCAACACACCATTCTTCAAGGAGTTTCATATATAATCCAGGATGTCTAAAACATTGCTGGGACCTATAAATACTTCGTATATATTTATAGACAATAGTAAATGACCATGGCAGGTGAAATTGTTCACCTGTTGGTGTCATTGTGACTATTTGAGTACCTAATATTAGTGTTAGAACAAAGATTGGCTATGAAATCACAAGAACTATTATAAATTGTAATTACCAGAACATAAAAATTGTATAAATTAAAATAAAAACTAGAAAAAAAAGTATATCGGCATTACTTCTGCAAGTGGCAGGACTTGATGTTGCCGTCAGGTGAGCATCCAGCACCAACTTGTCGGGCTTATATCTCTGTAAGTACTGGTCCTAAAATTGTTTTTTAGCCTATCCTGTTTATAAAAATGCACTCATTTTTTTTTTTTTTAAATATTAGGAGCAGTGCGTGAGTGAACGTAGATCTACGTGTGGACAGTTAAAGGGTTAAGGGAGTAAATTCGTTTGGTAATGGCACTTGAGCAGCCTTCTGGAATGAATTATGACCGAAACTCAGGGGTCCACTGTACAATGGAAAATTTCTTGAAACTTCTTAATTATTCTAAATACAGTGGAACCCCGGATTTCGTACTTAATCCATTCCAGAAGGTCTGTCTAAATCCAAAACGTACGAAAACTGAAGTAATATTTCCCATAAGAAATAATGTAAATACAATTAATCCGTTCCAGACACTCAAAAATATTAATTTTTTTTTTTTTTTTTTTTTTTAAAGAATAACTATAGTTTTACATACAGAAAACAATGAGAAATAAATATAAAGCACTAATGAAATGGATAAATGAACATTTAAATCACTATTACATACCTTTTATTGAAGACTTGTTGGCATATGGAAGGTGAGGAGGGAAGAGGGAGGAGAGCTTATTGTTTGGAAGGGAAATCCCCCTACATAAGGACTTCAGGTATCAAAGCCCTATCTGGGGTTACTTCCCTTCTTTGGTCTTTTACCTCTGCTGGCCTTAAATTCACTAACAGCAGCACTCGTTTCCCGGCATTTTCTTTACTGAGATCCACATGCAACTGCCTTGCCTTTTTGCAAATGATAGACTCCACAACGCTAACTGTTTTCGTTGATTCACACCAACAACAACTCCACATCTTCGATTGTTTGTGATCTGTTTCGTTAGCATATTTACCCTTTTGCAACTTTAGGTTCCTTGATTTCTACTTCTTTGCCAGGATGGAACAGATTGTTGATTTCGGCTTCCCATACATCTTGGCAAGCTCGGCTAAACATACGCCTCTTTCGTATTTTCTACAATCTCTTTCTTGAATTCTATCGTGTTTCTCACCTTCTTTACCAAAAGGCTGGCACTAGGAACTTTCTTTGGGCCCATGGTGGCTTATTTCAGTTGCACTCAATAGTTAAGCACAAAAACAATGGAATGCGTGAAGTAATGCTCACTCGACCAGTGACAGCCAGACTGAGACACACGAGTGGCGGCGTCCCGGCGGACGGACGCATCGATACGTACGATTTCCGGACCAAACTTTGCAGTTTTAAATCCGAAACGTACGATATTCAGTGCGTATAAAATCCGGGTTCCACTGTACTTTAAACTATAGTAATTAGTTAGTTCTGATTAAACTCAACTTTCAGACAAAAAATAATGGATTTTAAATAGTTTAAGTGTTTAAACAGTTTTCCCATTTTCAGTGAAAATGTTAAAATAGGCATAATGCCAGTTACTATGCATTATTAGTCAGCCACTGTTGGTTAGTGCTACCCATTGCTTGTGGTCATTCAGGTAGGCTGTATTAATTTCTACATATTTGATGGAGGTTGTAACCATCAGCAAGGAGGAATATGCATCATATGCTAAATGTAATTCAATGCAGAATTTATTGTTTTCATAAGAGTGTCTCCATGAAGGGACATCTAACCAAGAGTTAGCAAAGCGATTCACAAGGCGACAAACGAGGGCCACGAGGAAAATTATATAGGTTTTGATAAGATTGTTGAAAGCAGTTATATGTAATAATAAATTTCCAGTTTATAAGTACAGCTTAAGACAATGATGAGATTCTGCCAAGAATATCAAATCAATGCTAGACATGTGAACATTTACAATACAGAATTCTAGAAAAATTCTTTGCCGCCTCAAAGTTAATAGGTTACTAATTTTTGCTTCTAGAGTACCGAACTTCTGAATAACTTTGACCTTTCTCTATGGCACACGAACCTGTCAATCATACTTCCCAGACATCAGTACTCATTCACCATGTAGCTATCATCTATGCAGGTTCTGAGTTTTATACAGTATAATACATAATTTCGTTTAGTTTTGAGATGTATAGGTTTACAACTGTACTTTGTGGATGTGACAAATAACTTAGGAATATTCAATAAAAGGATATTTTAAGTTTGCAATTTTCATTTTTCTTTAAAGATAAAAAATAAAATCTTATATGCACCAGTTACAAAATATATCGTTTTCCTATATATATTATACAAATACATTAACAATACCTTATTACTAATTGATTTTAATTTTTCCATAAATAAAAGGTTGATTTCAGTCTAGTAAAATTTTTGATGAATACAATTTCAAATTCTAGTCAATAACTCCTGAAGAATGAAGACACCATTTTCCTGAAATTTCATTAATTTTTGTTGAGCCTGAAACTTCTGAATTTAATTCTACAAAAATCAGCTGAAGGGATTGTCATGCAGATGGAACAGCACCAGTAATATCCATATCAGCAACCAATCTGGGAAAAAACAAATTATATTATTAGATAAGAGAGTACATGTAGTAAGCATAAGAATAATACCATGCTGTAATACTACTACTACAATATGTATTACCACCCCTCAAGGAAAGCTTGATGCTGGTAAAGGGCTCTTGATCCAAGGAATAGAATTTATCCTCACCTTTCTCAATCAAAGGCTGACTCCCATTTCCCAGGTGCATGACCCATATGGGTTTAGCACTTCCCATTAATATAAAAACAACTTTATAAGGACCTTAAACTAGCAAAACAGAACAACACCGTTCACAATGGTACCTTACATATTATATTAACCTGTTTTAATTTAAAAAAATTTACAAATCATTTAAACATACACAATCCCTTTGTATTCACATCTTCAGTCAATAAATCTTTGTCTTTTGTGGAAGGGTCACCCAGGATGCATTTAGGAACTTGTAATTTGAAAAGCATCACTGTCTCCACTAACTGCTCTGGAGAACAGTAGTGACTAACTCAGTAGCTATTATTGCACTGCAAATATCTGCTGTAATTGCAGCCCAGTATAATGTGTCATGTACATGTAAAGTTTTATTGATACGTACAGCAGTGAAAGGTTGCCAATGGTGGATGTAGCATGCTCTGTCAACTTATCTAGCTCTATCCTTTCAAAATTATCATCTGAATACCTCCATACAAATTTTACATTTCAGACCATCACACCTGATTTCTTCACTCCTATTCTCTGCATCTCGCATTATTCTCACCATCATTCACTATCACTGTCTTACAAGAATACATTGATACTACAGTTCAGAGCTCTCCAAACAGCAAACATGCCCACCCTCCAAGATAAAGACACTACTTCCCACCCAGGACTCAAGTTCGGCTAATTGGTTTTCCCAAGTCCCTTCGCAAAATGTTACCTTGTTACACTCAAGAACTGTCAAGTCCTAAAACCATTCGACTATAGTTCTAACAAGCTCCACATGCCTGCATTATTATTATAATCAAATAGAAGCGCCCCAAACCACAGGGTTATACAGCGCTGCAGGTTATGTAGGATGCAGGGAGAGTGGGTTGTAAGAGGGAGATGGACGAAGAGGGTTGGAGTGCAAGATGACGGTGGATAGTGCAGGGGAGGGTAGCAAGATCGAGGTAGAAGGGACTGAGGTGCTAGAGGTATAATCTTCAGAGTTTGTGTAGTAAGTCAGTCTTTTCAAAAGTCAATGAGAGAGTCAGGATTAAAGGAGGGGCCATCTGCAAGAAGGAGGTAAAGAAAGGGCCGCAGAGCGAAGACGCCCTTGGATAAATTCTGCGTGCTCGTTGATAGAGTGGGCAGTCCAACAGGATATGTCGAACAGACACTGGAACCTGACAATGCTCAGAGAGGGGCAGGGAGCCCTCCATGAGATACCCGTGGAGTAAGACGAGGTGGCCCTGCGGGAAAACGGGAGAGGTAGTCTCCCCAAACCCGACATTGGTGACAAGAAGAAGGCCAGAAACCTATAACCGGTTTAATAGAATGAAGTTTGTTATTCAGCAGGTCAGACCAGCGTTGTTGCCAACGGTGCGAAGGTGGGTAAATGACCCAAAAAAGTCCCGGAAAAGGGAAAACCCTATATGAAACTGGGAAATTGTACTGCTGACCGCGGGAGGTCTGCCGTTCATT